>BGPT01002680.1:0-34267 GCA_003297045.1 Symbiodinium sp. clade C Y103 | reverse complement strand
GTGGGTTGGGTTGGTGGGTTGGGTTGGTGGGTTGGTGGGTTGGGTTGGTGGGTTGGGTTGGTGGGTTGGGTTGGTGGGTTGGGTTGGTGGGTTGGGTTGTTGGGTTGGTGGGTTGGGTTGGTGGGTTGGGTTCGTGGGTTGGGTTGGTGGGTTGGGTTGGTGGGCTGGTGGGTTGGGTTGGGGGGTTGGGTTTAACTTTCAAAGTGCTCCGAAATTGATAATTTTAAATACTTTTGATTTTTACAACGCCGTGCTTTTTTTCCTTATCTTTACTTCCAAAAGTGGGACGAATATGAGGTATTTTTATATTTTTTATTTCCAAATTCGCCATAACGGCGTGCAATTTTTCATGTCTTCTTTGCCAAGATCTCCGGACCCGCCGCTTTAGCGAGTCTACTATTCGACCCTCCGGAATCATAAAATATTGGAAAAAGACAATATTTCGTGACTTTCCTACCTTTTGGGGCACCTGCATCTATTCTCTTCTGATTTTCTTCCTATCTGATCTTCTTTNATAAAATATTGGAAAAAGACAATATTTCGTGACTTTCCTACCTTTTGGGGCACCTGCATCTATTCTCTTCTGATTTTCTTCCTATCTGATCTTCTTTCTGATTTTCTTCATCTTCTTACTTTCTTCATGGCTGTGCGTTTTTTATTTGTCCATATTGTCGGAAGATTTAGCTGTTAAATTTCCTTCGAATAATTATAAATATATTTTTTATTTACAAGAGATTATCCGAAAATCTACGTTGTTGGAAACAGCGGGCCAACCCTAGCATTATATATTTTAAAAAAATATATTGATATATTGATAATATTTATGGGATTGGGGGTAGGAGGGAAATTTTGAATTTATTTTTTAAAAATTTGATGAAATTGGATCGGGATAAATATTCGATTATGATTTATTAAATCTTATTAAGATAATAATCATGTTGTTTATTAAGGATATATTGAATTTTTATTTTGAAGATCTTATTTAAGGCTTATTGTTTTCGGCTAATATAATTTTTTAATAAATTTTCTTATATAATATATATTTAAATTAATAAGTGATATGAATTATATTATAGAGAGAATACGATATTATAATTTTTGAAGAAATTATATTTTTTTCTATTTTATGAATTTAGGAATATTAAAAAATATTTTGCGGAGAGGGAAATTATATAACATAATTTACAGAACCTAATTTATCCAAATTATATTTATTATTTATGTTTTTATTATATGTTTAATTAAATTTTAAGTACCTAATTCCTAACCCAAATTTCCGATTAAATTATTGCAATGAATATCTAGAAATATATTATTATAATAATTATATTTTTTTAAAAAAAAAAAACTATATTTCTATGCATATCATAATTTATCCATGGATGATCCATGATTTATCCATAATTTCCCAGCCCTAGATTTATTCCCCAGATCCCCATAATATATTATATTTTTCTAAAATAATTTTATATTTAATATCTTATTAATTTCTAAAAAAATTAGTGATTCTTTTCTCGAAAATAAATTCGAAAAAAGAAAAAAAAATCATAGATTATGGGATAAATTGCAATGATTTATAATTCATAAATTTGAAGAATATATAAATAGCTATATATATTTAATTAATCAAATAATTCATTATTAGATATTATTCCGACAAAATAGGCATAAATGGATATAAATAATAATCATTTTCCCGAATCGTAATAAATGCCTTTAAAAAAGGTACGATAGATTCCATATATCTCTAAAAATATTAATTCATTAAAAATAAGATTATTTTTAGATACGATTATTTTAGAATAAAATTTAAATAAGGAATTAAGAGGTCGTCAGATTATTGATTCCAAATATAAATTAGATATATGTTAAAGAAAAAATATAAATAAGAATAATTAATTCAATATTTCCTAATGAATTTAGATTTAAAGAATTATTATGTAAAATTATATATATATAAAAAATAATAATCCGAATTAAATATATAAATTCCAATAATAAATTATTTTTGGAAAAAAATATTTATAATCTTATATAATATTTTAATTTTTATTTCAAATCTAAATATATATAATTCCAATATTTTTCTTGATGATTTTTTAAATCTTTATTATGAAATATTTTTTCTATTTTATATTTTCAAGAATGAAATCCATATGATTTATTTTTATTTCAAAATTGAAATTATAATACTTAATATCTATAATATCTATTAATGAAATATATTATTATTCATATAAATAGGTATTTTTATTCATTAATAAAATATCAAAAAAATATTTAAATTGACTAATAATTATATATAAATAATATATAGAATATTTTTGATATATTTTTTTCATAAAATTAATTTATCTATGAAATATATATCGGATATATTTATATTTATTTTCTTTTATAAATAAATATAGATAAATATCGTTGCAATTCGAATAAACTAAAATCGGGCAAAATCAATCAAAAAATCGATCAAATATCAATTCAAATTATATAAATATATATTTTACAGAAATTTATTAAAATGTATAATTATATAAGTTGAATAAAATTGATTTTTTGTTTTTTTATTCATTTATCAAATTTAGATAATTGATAAATTCTGGGAATATAGAAAATGATATATAATGAAATATATGAAATAGAAATTATTCATCGATATAAATCGATACGAAAAAAAGAATTTTATAATCATATTTCATTTTTAATTATGAAGGAAAAATTTTAAAAAAATAAAAATAAAAGATGGGGAAGAATGATAGAACTAAGAATATATCTAGTAATATATTTTATATTTCTTTTTTGATTGAAATAAAGATATATAAAGACAAATATTCAATATATAATATAATATTGTATTTTTTTTGTTATTTATATATATTTTTAAAAAAATATATTTTGATATAAATAAATTAAGATATTTAAGATATTTATGATATATTAATATCAAATAAAAATGAAATAAAAATAATATCTATTGATAATATATATATGATTATATTTGAAAATATATATTTATATTTAGATAATTATATATTTTGATATTTATATTTTTATTTATTTATATTATATATATCTTAAATATATATTATATATATTTTATATCTTTATATATCTATATATTTTTATTTATATTTATATTTAAATATCTATATCTTGATATATTTATATTCATCTATATCTTCATAGATTTTTCAATATTTATATATTTGAAAATTTGAAGATTGATATATTTTTTTTATATATTTTTATATATTCATGTATTTAAATATTGATATATTTATAATATTTTAATTTTATATATCGATATATTTATATTTATATATATTTCATATTTCTATATATATAAATAGATTTATCTAAATATATTTAATTTTAAATTTATATATATATATATATTGATAAAATTGATATATTGATGAAATTAATTTATTGAAAGAATTAATATATTAAATTGATATATTTATATCTAGATATATAAATATATTAATATATCTATTTATATATATATATATTTATTTATTTATCTCCATATAAATATATATATATATCTAAATATAATTTTATAATTAAAAAAATATATTTTTTTCATATAATTATATATTTAAATATTTATATTTAAAAAATATCAATTATTTAGTTTATCGAATTCATGAATTGAAATATCGATTTATTTGCTTCAAAATAGTAATATCTTTTTTCTCTTCGATTTTCTTTTCAAATAAAAAAACATTTTTTATATTTATAATATCAAATATCCAATCAATTTCGATAATTTAACTAATTTCATATTTCAAAAATCAATATAGATTTTTTTTATTAGAAAAAAATACATATTTTTTTCAAAAAATATTATATATATTATTCTAAAGCAAAAAGAATTTTTTAATTCAAAAATATTTTTATATTATTTGAAATATGATTCTATTTAGATCTAAAAAAAATTCAATATAACAATAATTTATAATAATTATTAATCTATATATTAAATAATTTATTAACATTTCATTTTAATAAATATGGGAATTGATCAAAATTCCTTTATCCCGGAACGGTCATTCTTCAGGAATAATAATTGTATTTTCGCGAAATTTTCGCGATCTCCATATTTATCTTTCGCGGAACCCATGTTGGGCAATGATGCCTCGTATGAAAATTATGAAGACTACTGCTATAGGCCGTGAACCAGCGTACACTACTTCCGAACAAAAAAAAATATGAAAATTATGAAGAAACATTCATCAAATGCCAAATTGTACCAAATTATCACGGATCACTTCTTGATAGCCTTGTGAGAATGCAGCTGGCAATCTCAGGACATATTCAACCGTGCTGATTATTTTTTTTTGCAAGACTTCCTGGGCCATCCCCTTCAAAATACACTTTGATTTTCGCCCGCTCCTTCGCAGAACTTTCGCGAAACTTTTGCGAAAATATCGCTATCTGCCGACCCCAGCCATCAGCAGGGGCCGCATCAGACGAAAAAATTTAAAAGCAAACACCAGGGGCCTTGGCGTTGGCTCTCGCAAGGCGTCACTTTTGGAAGCTAGGCTGCTGTATTTGGAGCTTCTTTCTTGGGATTGCAGAAAGCAATATTGGGCAATACCAGCGGCAGGTCCAAGGATGTGCTTCATCACCAAGATATTTGGCTGTACCGAAGCCATCCTCTTTGGAAGCTCGGCTGCTACCTCTTAAGGAAAGGAAAATGGCCAGAGTATAGCCCCACACAATGAACTAAACCACCCTTGTGCCCACATACCACCGGGCGACAGGGGGTAGTAGCCCTTTACAAATTTATATATATATATTCTATAATGATGAAATATAATGATTCATAATATCAAATTTTCGCGAAATTTTCGTAAATAAAAATTCTATTTTCATGAATTCCGAAAAGAACTTTCGCGAGGGTTTCCAATATAACCCGAATGGCTTTCATAATTAAAATTCTTTAGAAGGACCTTTAGATTGACTGCAATATATAAATGTATATATATATACCAGGATATCCCAACGGGTGTCCATTAGGCACCCCTTAAGGGGATAACGATTAGGCACCCCTTAATTTTTAAGGTCCCAAACCGACAAATAATTAGATATTCGCAAGTATTCGTACATTTTTTCATGATTTCACCTTGCCTCTAGATGTGACTTTTCTCCAAACAATACAAGGAGTCGTGTTGACAGCATGGAAGCACTGCCCCAAGAGGTTGATCTTTTTTGAAAGTGAAGGCGATGAATATGAATATTCAAATTGTCCTCCAATCCGACCTTTTTTGTCCTAGTTCGATTGTCTTCTCTTGTGTTTTCTGTGTTTTTGCCATGATGTATTTTTTGGAGAAATTACGAAAAACGCGCGTGTCAATGCGTGTCATTTGTGTATCGTGCCGGTCGATAGGAGGTGCCCATTAGGCATCCCTTAGCCAAATGGGTGCCTAATAGGCGCCCCTTAGAAACGTGCTGGGTGCTTTTGAGACACCACCTATGCGTGGCATTTCGTATCGATTTTGACTAATTTTGAAAGCCTGCCAAAAATCTACCTTGAGACATCCTGCATACAATTGCGTCTCACAACTTACTTTCGGAGATATGGGAAAAGAAAGGCTCGGGGCCTTGTCAATACAAGAAAATTTGACGATTTCGAAAAATATTTCCTGGAGAAACAGAGGGCAAATATTTCCGGAAAAGCCTTGGTTTCTGCGGGACCATTGTCAAAAAGATCCCTTGGAATTGGGATTGGATTGGGATTGGAAATCATATTTTTCTGGCGTGTCATCTCCATAAACCCTAAGAGGTATCTAATAGGCACCCCTTAACAATCTCAATTTTTGGGATGCCATTAGGCACCCCTTTGAACGTGCTAATATATTAAACATAATATTTTTCTTTAGAAAAAAAAATATCTATTTTAATATTTTTTTCCCACCTGCCAGGTAAGGGTTACTAGATTTTATCACAGCTGCGCGGGGGGGGCAGGGGGTGGACTTCCCGCCGCCTCCCGCCTTCACCTCCCGCCTCCTCCTCGCCAGCTCCAGATCGCAGCAGGCGCTGCCGGACTCCATCTGCCAGCTTCAGATCTCAGTGGACACTGCTGGACTTCATCCGCGAGCTCCAGATCGCACTGGGCACTGCCGGACTTCAATCGCGATTGCCAGATCCCAGTGGGCACTGCCGGACTTCATCCGCGAACGCCAGATCCCAGTGGGCACTGCCGGACTTCATCCGCGAGCTCCAGATCCCAGTGGGCACTGCCGGACTTCAACCGCGAGCGCCAGATCCCAGTGACCACTGCCGGTCTTTAACCTGTATACATCTCAGAAAGAATGCCAGATAGAATGTCAGATAGAATGTTAGATAGAACGCCAGAAAGAATGCCAGAAAGAATGCCAGAAAGAATGCCAGAAAGAATACCAGAAAGAATGCCAGAAAGAATGCCAGAAAGAATACCAGAAAGAATGTCAGAAAGAATGCCAGATAGAATGCCAGAAAGAATGTCAGATAGAATGCCAGATAGAATGTCAGATAGAATGCCAGAAAAAATATTCGATAGGATGACAGAAAGAATCTCAGAAAGAATGTTAGAATTTATGCCAGATAAAATGCCAGAAAGAATGCCAGATAGAATACTTCATAGAATGCCAGAAAGAATGCCAGAAAGAATGCCAGAAAGAATGCCAGATAGAATGCCAAATAGAATGCCAGAAAGAATGCCAGAAAAAATGCCAGATAGAATGCCAGATAGAATGCCAAAAAGAATGCCAGAAAAAATGCCAGATTATCAGAAAGAATACCAGATAGAATGCCAGAAAGAATGCCAGATAGAATGTCAGATAAAATATCAGATAGAATGCCAGAAAGAATACCAGATAGAATACCCCATAGAATGCCAGAAAGAATATCAGATAAAATGCCAGAAAAAATACCAGAAAAAATGCCAGAAAGAATGCCAGATAGAATACCAAATAAAATGCCAGATAGAATATCAGATAGAATGCCAGATAAAATACCAACTAGAATGTCAAATAGAATACCAGATAGAATGCCAGAAAAAATGCCAAATAGAATGCCAGATAGAATGCCAAATAAAATGCCAGATAGAATGCCAAAAAGAATGCCAGCTAGAATATCAGAAAGAATGTCAGATAGAATGCCAGAAAGAATGCTAGAAAGATTTTCAGGTAGAATGCCAGGAAAAATGTCAAATAAAATGCCAAGAGGAAGAAGAAAAAAGAATAAATCTAATAAAATCTAGAATTCGAAATTCTCTAGATTTCATCAGGGTTATCCTTTCCTCCTTTTCCCTGCCATTAGATTTTGCCAAAAAATTATGTCAAAAATTATATTACAAACTATATACCAAAAAAAAAATCATAATAAAAATCATTCAAAGCAAAATATGTTTTTTTCAATAATTAATAATTTTAAATCTATAATTTTTTTAGATTCTAAATATTTTAATATTTATTATTTAAATATTATTTTTATAAATTTATTAATTTTTTTTTGTGTATTAAATTAAATTTTCAAAATATTATATATATATATATATATTTATACTAAATTTATAAATACATATAAATTAAATTAAAAAAAATATATATAAATTTATAAAAAATTTAATTTTCATTTTAAAAAAAAATTATTTCAATAAATTTAAAATTTATTAAAAATAATAATATAAAGAAAATATAAAAAAAAAAAAAAAAAATATATATTAAAATATTTAAAAAAATATATTATAAATATAAAATATATAATAAATAATATTTAAAATATAATATTATGAAAGATAAGAATAAGGAAATAAAAATAAGATATAATAAGAAAATTTAAATAAAAAATGGAATGATTATTATTTTTATATAAATAGAAAATATTGAGATATCGTTAGGGGTATCGTTTGTCTTTTGTGTGAATGTAAATTTGTGTAAAATGCTTCAGATAAAGCCATTTTCAATCATAATCATTGGGTATGGCTTTTTGGGGGAGGCCCCATCTGTTATCATCTGTTCATCTTGGTTTATAGTGCAGGTATTTGATGCAGTGAGCACCTCGTGCTAAGGTGGTCTACCAGAGTTTTGATTGTACCTCATATTTTAATCTATTTTGTAATATGTTTTGTGCCGATTGCTGGTCAGCTGGAGTAGTTTCGAATCGACCCGTAGGTGCTGCTTTCCTAGGAAGAAACAGTCATTTGATGTCAATTTCAAATGCTGTTTGATATGATATGGATTGACATGGGGATACAAACAAAAACACACTTGAGGGGCGCACCCCTCCACGATGTGCAGCTGAAATGGCAGAGTGATCCTGGAAACCAGTGATTTTGGAACAGCATTTGCAGCCTGTGACAACAAGTCCAAAGCTATTCCAAGGCTTACGCAGTCCTTTCGAGCACCCTCTTCTGTGTAGTGCTTCACAGTTCTGGTTGCTTTGTCCCCCACTCCAGCAACTCGAACTTCCCCATAATCAAAAATGCCTTTGATTGCAATTGCCAGCGCTGGGAGTGTCATCGAAGGAACCCATCCCTTGACCGTGAGCGGTTCGAAGCATATTCCCCCACGCTCGAAAACGTAGCCTCCACGGAGTTGTGGGTAGACAACTCGGGCAAAAGGCGGCTCCATTGGGAAAGCATCCGGCAGAATGAGCTCCAAATCTATTTGTGCGTCTAAGTTGTGCTTTTTGAGATCTGCTGCCAACTTCCCATCAGGATTGAGGTCTTTCAACTGAACAAGCCACTTTGAAAGGTTTTCCTTGTCCTTGAGGCAGAATTTGTAGCCAGATTTTTCGGCTTCTGCCAGACCTTCTGGGCTCAAGAGTCTTCGAGCTTCTCCCATCGTTCTTTTCACAAACTTGATGGGCTTGCCATCCAATTTGGCGAAGGAAAGATCAACTTCTTGAAGCGGTGACTTTTTTTCAGTTTTTTCAGTCTGACCACCCTGAACAGAGCTTGGCTCAGAGTTGGGGACAGAACTTTGGACGCTTGTAATGCTTGGGACGCTTGCACCATCACCACTTGGATTTTGCTGCTCACTTTGTGGCAGTTCCACTTCAGGTGGATCTATTCTCTGCTGCTTGGCAAGTCGTTCACCTGTCTCGGGATCTCTTTGTGGCTGGTCCAGCAGCGTACAATGACCGCTTTTCACATCGTTCGTGATGTCGCTTCTTGTAGCTCCAAGTTGAAGTGCCTCGAACAGCACACAGTTCAAGGCAGCGCAGCATGACCAGTGGTAAAGGCAATAGGTCTTCAATAGGTCTTACATCCCCAACAAACAATCCAAATCAATGTAGCCTCAAGCATGGTTGCAGTCATTCGACACTAATTAATCATCATTTGTCAGCTTGAAGACTCTTTCTGTACCGTCCTTTATCTTTAATATTCTTTAATAAAAACACACTTCGTGAAGCAAAATCTGTCATTCCCCAGTCGCCGGCACGATGACCCAATGGCCTCGGCCACAGTTTTGGCATGCTTGTACCGCTCGTAACGCTCGTAGACCTGCGCCGGTGCCACTGCCACTGCTGCCAATCCATCCCTGAGTCTACTGAAATGTGTTGGAATGATGTGGGCTTATCGTGCTTTATCTGCAAATACGGTCCTCTCAAATTTGGTTGGTAATCAGCACTATATACACTTATATACTGTATAATCTGTATATAGATTCTAGATGGACAAAATCCTGCACCAGTTGGCAACTATTGAAAACTATGACACCCTGTAAATGATGGGATAGCAGTGGGATAAACCATGATAAACCATATACCAACTGGTGCAGGATTTTGCCCATCCACATTGTCTCACTATTGAAATGGCCAAAACTGATACAACTGGAGGGTATGCCCTAGTTTGAGACTAGCCCCCCATGTGGCTTCTCCTTGGTACTGCTGCGTCAATCCCAACCTTGGAGCTGGAGCGTTTGGGATTCTCCAAGCAAAAGGCCAGGGGCGTGCCATCCAACAATTTCGGTGGCATCGTGCTCCCAACTATTTCAAATATGTGAGGTGCTTTGAAAGTAAAATGTGAGGCCCCTTGGCCGTTTGAAAATCCCAAAAAGAAAGTGCAGAGGCCAAAGGAACCGAGTGATATCTGAGTGAAATCTTTGCGGCCTTTGTGGGTCTTTAAATCACTCGAATCGTGTAAATGAAAGCTATGTCAGCTCCGTGGTGGTGTGGACAATGGTGAATATGATTCAATATGTGCAGTTTCTCTTGATATTAGCACCATGGTTGAGCCAGGAGCAGGTGCGGGCTCTTTCAGCTCTGCAAGGTTCCCATCAAGTAGGGGTTGGGTACAAACATTCTGTTTGCATGCATCATCATCTTGGCATCTTAGCTTTGTGCGATTTTGGCACGCAGTTTTAACTTTTCTTGGCTTCTGCACTGACTCGGGTCAGAATCCAAGGTGTTGGCACATTCGCATAGAAACGAATGCTGTTTCAACACAGGGAATAAACGGGGCTCATGCCCAACTGAACATTCAAGTCGCGGTGGATCTAAATGGCAACTTGGTGGCACACCACCACAGCATCTTACGAGAGAGACTCTAACAGGCCTGACCGTCGCATAATGGAAACGACTGGGATTGCAAAAGGCCAAGTGACCTCAAAACATGACTTGGATCAAAAACATCACAAATGACAAAACATCGTAAAACACCAAGATTCAGAAAGATTTCATGAGGCTTCAACCCAAAGTGTCAGCAGGAAGTAGTATGCAGGGCTCTTGAGCCGTTCCTGCCAGAAACTGCTTCCAATCAACGCATCAAAATGTCATCACACTAGGAAAGAGAGCAACAAAAAGGATCAAAAAGGTGTAGATTTCCATTCCCAAAGTTCGCACCTCCCAATACTCCGATGCCCAAGCTCGGAAAGCTCGTTCCTGACATGCTGCCCCAACTGGGTTCTGGTGGATGTCTTGACATGTCGATGTTGACATCCCATGGGGCTCCTGGGTGGACAGGTTCAAATTCACCGGTCTTCGTCCACCGGAAGTCACGCTTCGGGTCATGTCCTGCCGAAGCAGAGCCAACGGAATTCCGTTTCACCAGGTGCGGCAGTCGAAGAATGAACCCCAAGAACCGTACGTACGGACGGTAAGATCTGTCCCCAAATTCTGTAATTACGCTCCCAACCTTAAACATGCCATGCCTCTTTCTATATTTTTGGGGGAAATTGTTTAATGTCGCAATTCCTGAACAAAACATGTGATGGGTATGGTTCTGATCTAGTTGTGATACAAGACACCAACCTACAGTAGGATACACTAGGTTTCTTTCAGGGCGTCGAAGTCTGCTCATGCCTTCCTAAAGCCTGCCTTTCTTTGCTCATATTGGACTCTGCCCTGTCTCCAGGCCGCGGACCTTTGGAAGGTTGAAGTTGTCATCCCACACCTCCAAAGAAAGGTTGGGATCAAGCGCCAGAGTAGCAAATATGATCAAATATGGGGCTTTCCATAGATGGGGGTACCCAAAAATGGATGGTTTATAATGGAAAATCCTATTGAAATAGATGATTTGGGGGTACCCCTATTTTAGGAAACCTCCATATGGTCGAATATGATCGAATATGTGCAGTCCGGTCAGTCTGCAAAGATCTGCCTTGTGAAACTCCTCGTTTCGCTGGTCTGGCAAATCTACCATCATTACCTGAAGCAAAGGATCTGCGAACTGCCCAAGTAGGGACCACAAGAAAATAGCAAGAGATTCGTTGGCAGGTGCTGAACAATGCCGGCCCATTTGTCCTGTTTTTCCAGCCCATGTGCAAAAAAAGAGAGTTATCTGAAACAGATTGAAACAGTCTGCAACAACATGTTCCTCTCGACTCCCTCAAATGCTCCGGAGCTCAGCTCTGCGCATCCATGATGAATTGCGCTTGGGCCTGTTGCACCGGGTCTTACTGCAGTGAAGGGATCTGAAGTGATGATAGTTCTTCTGCGCATCTCATCCTCTCTTCGCACCAAGAGCTAGTTCCGCTAATCTCAGCATGAGATGTTGCGGTTTGCTGCCTTGCACTGCAAGAATCAAACGCATCCCATAGAACCCGCCTTTCGATCTCGGCTCCGTGTTGTGCGTTTCACATCACTTAGAACCTGCAAAGCCTGTGCGACGGTTGATGCCGTTGCAAGCACACCCGCCCCCGGTGTTGGGAGATGTTTGGAGATGGTCAGAAAATATCTGGGCACATTTTTTGAGCAAGAATAAATATGGCCTCATCCTTCTTGCCGACTTTTTGCAGGCACATGGCTATGTACATCTCTACCTCCTGGGACGCAAGTCAAGCTGCTCCAGGATGTTTCCAGCACCATGCAGCATGCTCCACCTGAGAACTCTGATGACAAAAACAAAGTTCCATCATGTTCCATCATTTTGCATTCTGTTTCATCAATTTCTTCCACTTCGACTCCAACTCATCTCCAGTCTCCTCCATAAGCTTGTCTCCGGCGACACGTGTTTGAGAGACATCCTGGTGCCAAGCAGCAGCATCATCCCCAGTTTGAAACGCAGATTGGAAACCAATCAGCCAGCGTCACGCGGATTGTTAGAAGAAGGTCCAAGCATTCTTGATGGCGATAGGCCTCACAAATTTCACAATCATGAAATATCATGAAATTCGCAGGTAGCAAACAAATGCAAAAGCGAATTGCACCTAGTAAGAGTAGCACCTAAACAGTTTAGGCATCAAAATGCGGGGCCTGCTGAAGCCTTTGCGCAATTTTCATGGCTGTCTCAACCCAGCCGGCCTGACCGGATAGTGGAGGCCATTGTGGAGGTCATTGTGGAAGCTTTGGGAAAGCATTGGGAAAGATTTATCAATATCAAGATATATGTGTATATTCTGTATGTCTAAATGATATTCTATATATATATATAATATTATATATATATATAACTTTATAAAATTTCATATATATATATATATCATATATGTAAGAATCTGAATCTGTTTCATCAATCCTTTTCCAGATTCTTCCCATCGGTCGGCGAAGAGTTTCAGCGCAAATTCGTCCGTGACTGATCTACTTGGAGTCTCCCTAGTGACTGATGCTTTGCCTCCGCTCGCTTTCGTTGTTCAGGGTCAGTCGCTCGCATCCTCCAGCAGCCATGGCATCTTCTGAAAAGTGTTGTCTTTTTTCCAAGCTTGGAATGTTCAAAGATGATAAAATTGATACAGGATGATGTTGAAAAACCTGATGAAGATCTTTGAACAGATCTCAGGCCAAAAGGTTCCAGTCCTGAGCACGTCGTAGGAGTTGAAGGCAAGTGTCAACCTTAAAGCGATATGTCACTGGCACACGAACGTTCGGCAAGTTAGCCATGTCAGCTAGCAGTTAACAGTTGATGCCAGTTTGGTGAGTTGAGACTTCAGTCTTGCCAGAAAAAAATGGTCGGGCACAGGTGCAAACAACACCCAGATTGCCAATCACAGAAACACCCCCAAGTTGGTACATTCCCATCAAACAAACATAGATACACTTGCCAAGTCTGAGCTGCAGTCCTTCCAGAACTTTGATAGACAGAAGCAAGGCGCTCGCAAGCCTTACCAAAACTCCGGGATTTTTATTGCGATGGCACAAAAAGCCCACTGAGCGAGACACCTCGTCATCATATTCTTGAGCGACTTTGTAGTCCAGTTTTCTTTGCAACTGTTCCTCACTGATCTTGGGGGAGACCAGCTCGAGGAGTTCTGCAGCCTGGCAGTGAAAAACACTGGCCTGGTTCGTTTTAAAGGTAGGAAGTGATGGTCAGATATGGTAAGATGTGGTATGGAGTGGTATGGGCACTCTCGGCATACTGGTGGATTTATATGGATTTATATCATGTCGATTTGAAGGTTGCCAAGAACCATGGGAACAGATTTGGCATCAGAATGTTACTTCCATACCAAGAAAAGGAGCAATTGTTGCTTTTGTTCTTGCAACAAATCTGGTCAGAAATGAAGAAGGATTTTTCTGCAGCAGTCTCTGCTCAAACACTTCTTCCAGATCTGATGATGGCAGGTGTCAACAGGTTGTTGGATGTCTGCATGGTAACTTGCAGACTGGACCAACCCAAGGTGTCAGTAATTTTTGTTGGAGGAATGCAAATCCCATAACCCATCGGGACTCTGACCCTGCTTTTGGCGGAAGAATTGGGTGATCCAAATCCCATGGTCCAACAGAAGCACCATCTGCTCATCCCCTAGCCTTGTCCCAATCCTTTGCGGCTTGAAACTCCATGGCTGCATCCAGCAACTGCCTTGATGTGGCAATGCCGCCGGCTCCTGTCATGGCTTTAACTTTAGTTAGAACCGTTTCATGACAGCAGCTGAATTGAGATTTGATGATATTTGAGATCATATTTGATTGTATTTGATGATATTTGATTTAAAAGAAATTATGCATGCCGAATGCCAGTCCAAAGATGCCAACAATCATACAGAATCACAGATCATTCTACACACGGTCTTGGAGACTGACCGTGCTGCCAAAAACTGGAGCTTGGCAGTCCGTAGAGCTCGGTCTCAGCTACTGCTCGGGCATCATCGCTGACCTGCAGCGCACCTTGGTTTCTACCAGGACCCTGCTATCAATTGGATCCTTCTTCGGAACAAATAAGATTGCCTTCACCAAAGAACATATGACCAACAATGACAGAAGGACTGGGCACCTTATCTCTATTCTTCAAGCGAAACTCTGCACAATGTAAACTACACTCAGGACAATGCTACCATCTCGCCTCGAAGAAAAAACCGCATCCAATCGGACCCAAGCTGATGGAGCTGCTGATTGTCAGTGATGGTCATCTTTTCTAAGCTTCGCTAAGTTGAAGTCTCAGATGCTGACGCTTTGGCTTTTCTTTGAAATGCCCAGTCATCCTGGCGGTTTGATGATCTTTGATGTGATGTCTACGTAGAGCTCAGCGCTTCATCACAACTGACATTGATTCATGGCCTCACCCTCGCCGGCTTCTTCTGGCTGCGCGCCAGCCCGAGATTCCTGTCAACTTCCAGCATGGGATGGTGGCTGTGCACACCAGAAAACTGGTTTACTGGTACTCAGCATCTCTTTCCTTGAGCAGAGTTCAGCTGATCACTGTCGTACGTTGAGGGTACGCGAATGAATTGAGTTGGCAGGTGCAGCCTCTGAGTCAGATCCAGCATCACTTTCTTCTGGACTTTGGGCCTTCCACTGTGATCTGTGAACCATCATCCATGATCCGAGGTCCATCGGCGCGGCCCTTACCCACCTTGGATGCGCCCTTTCTGCCCTTCAAAACCTGGCAACGGACCCGACCAAAAAAAGCTGTGCCGCCGTGCCGCCGTGCCATCCGTTCCTCCAGCCATTTCGGGTGCCTCGATCTTGCGGCGAACTTCCATGATTCTGAGCTTCTTTCGGTCCTGGAAAAGCAGAGGATCAATTCAATCCTTGGATGACCATCCCAATATATCCATCGATATCCCACTTAGTGGGATGTTGGGTGTGTCCCAAAATCAGGGATACTGCCAAAGTGCAAAAAAATAGGTAAAATATGGCAAACCATGGGATTGTATGGCATGCACTGACCTGCTGGCTCATCTTTTGACGACGTCTCCGATTGGCATCGCGTCCAATGCTGATGGCAGCATCAATTGATCGATCACCTGGCTATGGATCACATGCCGAATATGAAGTGGTATAATAAAGATCAATATCATCAAGAAACTCCAACAAATTATAACAGATCATCCAATTGTTTGGGGTGCCAACAATTTTGAACCAATCCCACATTTGCTCAGGTGTACCAGCTGAGTGACGGAGAGGGCCTGCCGTGCGAACCACGCGGCGTCGAAGCTGAAGCACAGCCGAGGCACCAATGATGCAACAGCAGGACCTGGCTGCACAGTGGGTCCATGGGCAGATGGGACACATTGGATAGCTAACACAGCACAATACTAGTCTAAAGTCTAAATACTAAAATGCAAAAAAGAATGCCCAAAGAATTAATCTCCAAAAACGCATCTACAGGCAAAGGAGTGACCCACCATAAATGATAATTTCAAAACTCTGCGTATGGCAATATGGTATTCTGCGTATGGTAACATGATATGGACAGAGCATGATAGATTCATGGTGACATACGAAGTGAACTCTTTGTATTGGCTTTGTATCGGCAGATATGTTGACTCTCATGGCCTGAAAGCAGTCCTCCTTCTCGAGAAGTTGGGACTCTGACCAAGGAATCTGGTCCGATGTGCAGTTGACTCCTCCGTATGGATACCATGGCGGGCAACTCCAAAATATGCACCTAAGAAACCCATGCAAAATTAAGATCGTCAATTGAAAAGGGGGGTTGCAGCCTGACTGGCTGGGCCAAAGCGTAACGAAAATCCATGTCAGAGCTCTGAGGGCAAAAATGGGCAAAAGCCTATCTGCAGCTACAGAATTCATTGTAATTTACATAATGGAATCGGTAACCTGATTTGACAAACTTGTCATCATGTTCCCTCTTGCCTCAGCGAGTTTTCTGTCAATCCAACTGCTTCGGGAGGACCTGTACTGCAAACCGGAAGCATTCTGAAGTCCGCTCTGATTTTGATTCTTTTCCATATGTGTTTCCCCCTAGAAATGACGAATTCAATGAGAAAATCCATGAACATTCCCTTATTTGATGCAGTGATATTCCCATTACAGTCCCCCACAATCATCAACGGGGTTTTGAGCATTGCCCATCTTGCCTTGATGGCACTTCAGGCGCAGGCCTTCCACAGGCCTCTGACTGAGCCAGGCCAAAAATGGTGGGACCCCCAGTGGCCCATGGATGTTCAATGGTTTTTGGCTCTGAATAGTTTTTATATAATGATTATAATGGTTCTGAATGGGTGTTTAAATGTGAGAGTAACAACCAATCTTTAATGTGGTGTTCTCTTTGTCACTGTTCGTTAAGGCAGGGATGATTTGGATCCTAAAATGTTTCGGAAAATATTGATATGGAGCTGCACGTCGCGCATGCGGATGGAATGCCGACTAGGCCTGCATCGTGAAGTATGCCCAGCGCGAATAAATCTTTGTGGTCTTGTCCTTTATACAATCTTTACATCTGTCCTTATACTCCACAGTGCTGGCTAGACATGTGTTTTGTTGCCAACTACACTACCCAGTGATGCCATACTAGGAAACGAAGGTGTCCTTGGTGCATACATGTGCAAACTCCATTTAATCTGCGTAGTGCTGGCCTGCGATGCCAATACACAACCATTCAAACTTGAGCAAAAATGCGGCACTTCTCAGCTGCCATTCTCAAGAAGATGACTCAACCAGTACAGCAAAACCACTTCCTTGCGCAACAAGTTGCGTGTCCACCAAAGCTACTGGCGCACAGGGCACAACCATGCAGATCCCAAAGCAGATGCACGTGAAAACGTGAAGACTGAAAATTCTCCAAGCAATGAGCGGTGAAAATTGTGGTCATTTCGCCAAATTGATAAACAGCTGGAAGATGAGCCAGCATAGCCAGCGGTAGCCCTATGAGAGCCAATGAGGTGATCCGAAGCGGTTGAACCGCAACACGAATTCGATGCACTTGGATCACGTCTTCATTTTGCCTAGGGACATAATGATCATCAGAGTTGCCAAGTGGACCCTGCCAGAAAGAGGTGATGTCCAGCCTTTTTCTTTGTCTCTCTTGGTCCCTTCTTGGGTTTGCCAAAGTCACTCCTCCACATCGCAAGAAGTGTCCAACCACGAAGAGAAGCATAGAGAGACCCGTGTCTTGATGAGAAAAGAACGATTGACTTTGGACTGCTGAAATTATTCTCAGTAGGGAGTTGCAGAGTTCAACAGCATGAAACACATTAGCTCTGGTAACATTTGGTAACCAAGTTGGCTCTTCAATCAACTTCAGTCCTTGGTGTGATGGTGCAGTTGAAGACCAGGCTTGATCTCTCCTCTGTAGCCTTCAATGCAGAGTTTGCCTTGATCCCCCTGAGACTGTAAGCTGAAACTGTCTTGGTGCAGGCCTTCCGATCCAAAGCGAAGAATCCGCACCGCTCAAACTGCACCTTTCCGATGAATGCCGATGGCATGTCTCGTCATGAATGTCATTTTGGACGTTCCAATTCTGCCGTCGACATGGCAACGAAATAAAAAACAAAATTGCAATCAAGCGGCCCTGAAAATGGGATCCTCCGATTGATCCTGTGGTCAGTTGCATGATCTGCAAAGCCACATAATTTTCAGCAACGGCAAACACATCCAGCTGCAGTCCTTGTGTTTTTGCCACATCTCCGAAATTCCAGGTTCGCATCGGGCACCTTGTTGTCGCAGGACACCAAAGAAATGTGCACTGGGTCGCAGTCAAGATTGAAAAATGCCAAAAAAGGCAGCTGGAGGGAAAAAATGAATACCATGTTAACATATGTTACCATCATGAATCACAAGCCAATCATGAACCACTGTGCTCAGCAATGCTCCGCATTAGTGCTATCTGCATCGAGGTATCCGCTTGCTTTTCCGTGCTTGAGCATGGCTGAGCCGCCCTGAGCATCTGGCTGAGTTCTTTGCATGAGTCTGGAGTCAACGCATCAAGGAAGTCACCTGCCTCCTGACAGCCAGGATTGGAACCGCATAGCGACAGAGGATTTCACCGCAAGGCACAAACCATGGAAATGGCAATCCTCTGGCCGTGCGTCGGCAAAAAGCTTCTCATACAGCCGCACAGTCAGAGGTGTGGACCTTGAATCAATAAATGGGTTTGTCTGAAAATTTAGTGAAAACCTCTAAATCCATTGGTTAATCCGATTAATCCTCATTATCGCCATTAAATGGCTATAATTGGGGGTATACCCTATTTTCAGACAACCCCAAATATCAACCAAGATTCAACAAGTTTCAACAATCACAAGGTGACCCAAAGGCCCGACTCTGACCATTCCAAGACCGCTGCAGGGTTGCATGAGCCCAGTGGACAACGGCCACCTTCTTTGGGGGCCTCCAGAAGCAAGCGCGACAAAAAACACCAGCCACACCATGGCAGCTTTCATCCAGTGCTGCAAGATGCTGCAAGGCCTCTTGCCCAAGGAGTCTGGGTCATAGGAACAACGAAGCTCTTCCACTTCTCCATTTGCTCCTCGAATCACCTGATGCCATCAGCCGGGAAACCTGACGCCATGGATTTTCCATTGACGCAACACAACGAAATCGAGCCAGCACCCGCTCCTCATCACATTGGATGACATAGCTATATCGAAGCTTGACCTGAACATGAATGAACATGACATAGTCATAGCCATAGCTTATTGAAAATCTCACCAGGGCAAAATGTCCAATACTGTAAGGAAAATGTGGGAAATGCCAAATACCAGGGGAAAAAACATGTGACGGTGTGACAGTCTCCCCATCGAGCAGTTCATCAATGTTCACCATACCCCACCCAGCACAGCCTGTCTTCCAGGCGCAAGGCGCTTGAATCCTGGCTCTGGCTCTTCTTGGAAGTCCTGGAGCTCAACGCTAGGGTTGCCAGCGTTTCAAAGTTTGGTGTTTCACCAAGGAAATCTTCTTGATTTAGTCATATTTAGTCTAAAGCATTTTCAAACATGTCAAATTTCAAATTCAGTTTCTGTCGTTGAGGCTTCTCCTCAGCATCCAGCAAGATTTCCTGCGTGACGGTCATCATACAGTCATCTCAAGCTCCGAAAGAACTGGGATGAACTGGGACATTCCCAAGTGCTGACTTCCAATAGGTGAGGCCAAGTGCTGACATCAAACCCTGTCCTTGCCAAAGTGCAGCTTTCGGTCTTCACCTGGCACCTGTTGTCTCTGAAACCATGGCCCACTTTCGATTTCAGAGATACATTGTGACAAATGGCCTGCAAGTAGCAATAAGATCTATAAGTGTCTCCCAATAACACTTGGTTTTTGCATGGCTTGATATGTTTTGAGTTGGCACTTCAGAAGGATGGTAACCTGGCCGCAAGCCTTGCCTCAAGTACTTCGTCTTCAGAATCCCAATTGGTGATGGTGACCTTGGCAAGGCGTCTCTGAAGTCTGGGCATTGCTGGGGTTCCCTGCGGTTCTCTGGGTTTCCTTGGGCTGCCAAACACGAAGAGGTCGAAGAACACACAGCGCCTTTGCTGAAACCTGCTCCTGAAGATGTGCAAATTTGATGCAGTGACTCTCCATGGTAAAGGTGGTGCTAAAGGACAAAGAATGATAAAGATCTTCTCAATGTCACAATGTGATGGAATCAAATGCGGATCTTTTCAGAATCATTTTTGACATGAGCCCAAGATCATACAGCGCACATCTTCATTCTATCCCTTCCAAAGATTGTAGCACGCCTGCAAGGCATCCCGGACACAGTTCTCCAGCAAGCTGAACTCGATCACACTTGTTGGCACCTCACACAACGTGGCGCCCTATCCTCCATCCCGAGATCCGCCCAGCTTCCACAGATTGAACGTGCGACAGGTACTGATGGTACTGGTAAAAACAGGCATTGCATGGCACTACACTCACCACTTGGAACATGGTCGAACCATGTCGAACCAAATGGATCATGTGGATCCAATCAGATCCATCACTCGCCTTCGTGACTCCAACCAGCTCGCACAGCTTGCGCAAGGCAGAAGGAGGGTAACCACGCCGCCTTCAGAGATTGGGCTTAGGGTTGCACCGGAATTCTATGTGTGTAACAGTGTGTGGCGTTTAGGGCTCCCAGACATCATCACTGCAGTGTATTGTCAAGAGGAAATCAGTGGACATATTTTGAAGGGGGTGCATCAATCTGACGTTGCCCAAGTTTCTCCCGGCAACAAATGGTGCTTTTCAGTACCTTCTATCTTCTATCTCAAATCTGACATCGCCGAGCGTGACCTATCTTTTTACAGGCTGGCTTAGAATGCATCACAATTTTCCTGATTCTGAGGTAGTGTGATTATTCCAAGACACTGCAATGACTGTACTGTCATCATAAATCATAAGATATCATTGGTATGAATGCATGTAGGTCCAATCGGGATACAGGTAGGCAGGTTTGCCAAACTCTTCTGCTTTCTTCAACATGAGTACTCTGGCCATTTGGTGCAAGAAGCTGCGCTGAGTTCCGGGCCGCATGCCAGAGATGGTCGGCATGCGAGGATCATCCCAGCCCTCAACATATCCACCCTGTGCCAGCAACTTCCAATGCTCTCCGATGGCTTCACAAAGTGAGCTGTCTGGGCAGATCAGACTTCGAACCTGCCTCAACCAATCGCCTCGGAATCATGAAAAACTCCATCAGACGCTGAGTTCTGCAGTCAATGGTCTCGACTGCGACCAAGCCACTTCAGCTTCCGCTTCCTAAATTGTGTGGCAAACTTGCGAGCTGTGTCTCAATTTTAGGAATTTCAATGAACGTTATGGATTGCTTCCAAATAACAATCCAATTGAGATCCCCAAAACTGAAATCCCTAGATCATGAAATGACCTGTTTTGACCTGGTGCAGCATGACCTGCTAGTTCTCCAGCCGGAAATTCCCAGCTGCATCCAGCTGCAACTTTGTGCAGTTGTGCTTCGAAACCACCACATTGGTCATCTCGAGTCTGGCAAACTCGTGTTGCCTGCCACGTGCCGCCGATGCTGGATGCTGGTCATGGCAAGGCCATGGCAATGGCCATATTGTGGTACTGGTTGGCAAAAAAAAGGGGATGTTCATGAATGTCCATGTTCATATTCCAGTGATAAAGCATAATGAATCCTCTTGTGACATCTTACAAGAGATTAACCCAGGATGAACTAGTGATCTATATTGATAAAACATGATAAAATCCTATAAAATCATTGTAAATCCTCCTTCAGGTGGACGATCCGAAACATCAAGGCCGACACGTTTGATCCACTGTCGACCCTGCCTGGGAAGTGCTGAGGGTGCTCTGCACAAGGGCAGGGAATCTGGCAAGCTGAGGACCTGCTCATTGAACCTGGGAGGTCTTGGAGGCAGGGAGCGTCCATACGTGCCACGGTCCAAAGATGGGATTAATGTATATTAATGTGGTATTATATGGTCTGGTCTTCATCTCGCAATAGGAATCCTTATAACGGATATAGACAAACTCTTGCTGATGGCGCATATAATGCATTCATTGAACCCAAGCTATGCTGCTTGACTTCACTGAGTCAGCTGCCAGTTGTAAAGCTCCTTGGATCCAATTGTGTCAATTGGCTGCATTCGAAGCAAGTGACAAAAGCAGAACAAGCAAAAAGTAGAGAGACAATGATAGACCCACATTTGATATCATTTGATCAGTAATTTGGGGTACCAAGCTTTCAAACCCATCAGTCTTGCGGACTTTTCAAATGACCTGGACATTCAAACACATTGCCTTCCAAGCAACATTGTGCATGTTGAATTCCAGAGTGCACACGGAGTGAGTTACACCCTGCAAAGGAAGTGCCGGCCATGGCCAATGTATCAATCTCACTTCTGCCGATTGTCGGTTCCACCAGTTGCAGCTTTTAACTCAGCTCGCCTCGATCGCATCGGACAAACCATGCGCCCAGTCGTAGGAAGGATAGATCGGCCACTGGGCACACAGGCATTGCTCCGTGCAACTGGCAACAGCTGGGTCTACGTCCTGCCATATCTTGCCATGTCCTGCCATGTCCTCCTGCCTTGTCGCCGGTTCGAGGATGAGGAGTGTTGGGCAAAATGCGATACATTATTGGGTCTCGCCTCAGCTTGCAGGCAAACAACGGAAGGAATGGAAGGCATCAATGATCACCTTGGCTTCCCACATGATGACGTTGGGATGGCTCATGTCGATCTTGGCCCGCAGCACCGCAGACCCCTGGAAAGGTTGTCCATGGTTTTCCAGCTCAAAGTCGTTGGGGTGTCATCCTCGTGTTTTGTGTTTCCTGGTATTGTTCTTCAGCAACAAGGAGCTTGTTGGTTTGAATCTGCAAGGTCAACTGGGCACTGTCAACCGTCTGCCTCTGAGAAAGCCAGGAATGGATGACGCAGCGTCCGGCACTGAAAGCGCAGGAAAGCAGCTCGCCTGCGCCATCTCACCAGCTCTCATTTTGCGGAAGATTTGCAAGCCTCAAAGCAAGACGCAAGGCGCTGCTAACATATCTGACTGTGACATCTGACAAGACATCTGACATTGCTGAATAGATTGGCGTTTCTCTGATTGGGGACCCAAAACAATCCACCAAAATGCGGAAGAATGATGAAGAATGTAATCTTGGATTACTTCAGGGAAGAAACCCCACATACTGCGGGTCGAGTTTGTGCAGTTCAAGGTCCAGGCTTTCTTCTTCAGGTCGATCCCTGAAGGGACTATCCTTTCCAGGCCTTCACTGTTGCTGACAGCGGCAACAGTAATTTGCTGCGTGAAAACCTCGCCTTGTGACGGAGCCTCGATATTCTGAGATCTCCTCCCATATCAATTTACATTCTGGACAAAGATCGACCTTTAAAAATCTACAAAATCTACCGTATGGCCGTATTGTCTATTTCAGGGCGGAATGCCAGTGTCAGGAGTGTCCCTCCATTTCAAACGTCTGAAAAGGATGAGTTTCAAGGTCAAGAATTACTTCTTCGGGATGTCCTCTGCACTTAGCTCATCCACGTAAGCCAATCCTCTGCCACCATGAGGTGTCATTCGTGACATGCTGTCTTGAGTATAGCAAAGGCTCAAGTATATCATCGGTCCTCTTTCGATGAATGCCTCACAGAAGCAGCATGACCAGCATTGAAGTGATCAAAGATGGCCCAAATCACTCAAGAATCAGCCACAGATTTTGAAGATCAAGCGCCTCTGCCCACTCGTAAAACTGCTCGAAATAGTCAGATGCATATTTTTCCTCCAACTTGCGCATCTCACGTGTTCAAAATGTGTCTCCGACAAGTCGACAATTCTCTTCTTAATTCATATCAAAGCCAAGAGTCTGCACCGTCCCATTCAAAGCCAAGCCACCTTCCGAGATAAAACTCACGGATTGCAGTACAACAGAAAGAAATGACAAACTCCAGCCTGACGTCTTCTTGAATGCTGTCAATGAAGACCTTCAAGCCGAGCCATTGAGGATCAATGATGCTGTTGCTTCAATTTGCGGTCCATCCACAAAAAAATGCGATCGGACAAAAAACAACTTAAAAGGACTTGAAACATCTTGAAACCACGGGCCTGCTTTTCACTTTCAGGATTGGTGTCGTCAAATCGCAGATTGCAATTTCCTCCGAATTTTTTGGCCTTGCATTGAGTTTCAAATTCAACTCCATTGACACGGATATTCTACACAGTTTCGAGATGGGGCTCAGGCAATACCAAAATTCAAGCAAATCGATTTCACATGGCCTTGGTCACTTGAATGCAGAGGAGAAAGGAACGACATTAGTGAAAACAACAAACAACAAACAACCACGACAGCCACAACCACTATAACCACCACCCCCGATGTCAAAAGAATTCAAAAGAAATCTAAATTTAAACAAAGAAATACATCAACAAGAACTACAACGCCAAGCCCATCGATATCGTGCATGATGCGTTTTTTTACGGATGTAACACATTGACTCAGTTCCACACCAATATGAAGGTAACCATTGGGTTCAGGTGGAAAACGGGTTCGCACCCGGCCTTCAAAGTACGTGTTGCTCCAATTCGACGGATTTACCAACACATGCCAGCTCTTTGTTCATCCAATGTGGCAATCAGGAATCCCCAATTTCAACTGACTCCTCATCTAAGGAACAGGCAATTTGCCATGTTTTTCCATCCTCATGTTGGATTATACAACTATCGGATGTCGTTTTAGTCGTTTTGCAATCCTTTGCATCTTCTGCTCGGCTGCCTTCATATGTTTTCTTTTCAGTGTCTTTCACAACGATGTCCTGACATTTTCAGACAAGAAATATATTCGCCATCTCAACTGCAAAACTCCACTTATAAGATCTTACAAGTACCTTGCCTCCACAAAGTTTCCAGCTTCAATGACTTCGACATCTGCCTCGAGCAGTACATGTTCGCGCAACCAGCCGACTCAGGGCCTAGTCATCTGCGTAGTTTTGACTGTCTGCTGCCTTTGAACTTGCGGCGCGGGGAAAATAGCCTCCAAATGGTTCAAGTTGATGCTTGAAAAAATCAACAAGACTCAATGCAAAATGCACAAATCAAGCCTACAATGTATCAAAAGGTGTAATTAGTAGATGGAGAACCATGGACTGACTCTGTTTTGATCATTTAGGATCATTTAGGTGGAAATGTTCTCGTTTGGTTCCTACCCAAGCCTTTGTTGAGCGCTCTGCGTCTCCAGTTGCGGACGGAATGGAAATTGCCTCGCAAACCACCCGGCCAAAATTGAGGTGGTACAAGAAAACCCTGAGCTACGACATCAAAACCCATAAGTTTGGTATTAAACACAAATGTAAGTTCCTCACCCAAGAAAATTGCGGCGCAAGCTGCCTACAGTGGTCCAGACTTCAGACTTTGGAATACAAATGTGTACGAACTCCACGACATCTGAAAACATTCGTCGTACCTTCGAAAATTGACTCAGGGAATGCGGTGTCGCTATCCTGGCGTGTTCAGGACAAACTGTTTGGAATGGCAAAATGAGTTTCAGAATTCCTGCCTCACTTTGGTACTTCTGCAACTGGATGGCAGGCCTTAGAGAAAAATTCGGAATAATTCGGATACATGCGTACACAATGAAATTTGATTTTGTCCGAAATGTCTACAACACATTATCTGAGGTTGAGACAAATCCGCCACTGTGCAGTTGCTTGCGGTCTTGCTAACATTAGGATAGTTTCAGTATTCCTTGTTGCGAGAAGTGGTGATGATGGCTGGTCCGTGCATATCAGCATTCAGCATGGGGGTTTCCTGAACATCAAAGTTGGTTCCTGTTGTGATGTTTGACCTGCTGTAAAATGTTAAAACTTATTTGTGTGTGTGTCCTTGTTTCTTGGACTGGGAGCTCAAGCCTCCTCGAGCCTCCGAGTAAACGTGAATTGATTGCACGCCCTGCCCCCCCCCGAGAAGATCAAGAGTGGATTTGTGAGTGTTGTTTGTCAGTATAAATTCACTAGCAAGGCACTACAATTGCACACTGTACAACACTACTGACATCTACCGACTCCCTCCCCGCTTGAATAATCTATCTACCATTTCGTCTCAGATTTTGATTGTGACTGGTTTAGGTCTTCAGTGCCATGATGGGATATAGTTTGACTGCTCTCAACATCTGCTGTGCATAAGCAGTTCTGAATCCTTCTGGCTTGACTCTTGCTCCTTTTCCTGACTGGACCAGACTGCACCAGCTTTCAAGAAGCGCTGTGGCTACACTCTTCACATCACCACGAAAACTTCCAGGTGCCTTTTGGCCTTGTGATTCCTTGGTCTTTGCCTTTTGACGTTTGAGGGCCTTGCGCTTTGGGCAAAAGCTGGGGTCCAGCAAGGAGCTGGGGTCCAGGATGAAACCACTAGTCATTGAGTTGTTCCGCAAGTTCCGCATCCAATGCATCAAACTTTGGCATCTCGTTCCTGTCTCACGTCATCAGTGTCACTACTTGTCCCACTGCTTTCCCCCACATTTTCCAGGGAAGTGCTGCTTCCAGTGTGGGTGGCAGCTCAATGTGCCGCATCGATGTAGTAGCAACGGTCTTGGCACCCCCAATGACTGGGGACCTGAATCTTTGTGGTTTCCTTGGGTAGCTCTCTCTGGGGGACTTGCCTGAACTTCTTTGGTGACTTCAGTCACTTCAGTGTGGCGAGGTCTCTGGGTGGAACTTCTGGACGGAGCTTCTCCAGATTCGTTTTCCAAACGTCGCGCTGCCTTCCACAGATTGGGTCGACCATCAGTCCCTGAGCTGCGTCCACCCCAAGATGGTCTGCTGGACAGCGGACAGCAGCTTCAGCTGATCCTCTGGATCGATTTCAGCAGCCAGTGAACCATATGCACCCATGAGGTGATCAATGTTCTCCTCCACAGCTGATGTCACTTTGGCGTACTTTGTTGCCCTGCGTCTTGCGGGAGGCAAAACGATCTGAAGTCTGTGGCATCCGAACCCTCGGCACGGTCATCTACCCGCTGGAGGTATTTAATGGTGTTTAATTTAGGCCCATCCAGCCCAAAAAGAGAGCACGAAAGGCAGGGGCTCAGAACTTGATCCACGCTTCTGATAGGAGCTTGGTAACCTGTCAGTACTCGAAATGCCCATTGGAGTATACCTCTGCAGCATTGGAGTACCGTGGCTATGCCCTAGAATTACGAATCCCAAGGACCATGCTCGCTATAGACCTGCTGCATCACTGTTGCTCTGACCGAGGACTTCGCCGCAGCAGATGCCAGCACACACCACCACACAAAATCCTGGTGAGGATTGTGCTGACCACTGCCAGTGAAGGCTTACCTTAGATTGCAAAGTACTTGGATGAAGCCCTGGATAGCCCTGGCACCCATGCCAAGTCAGTTTCATTTTATGTTCAGCAAAACAAGTAACAAGTGCGACAGACTTGCTCTTCGTTCAAGACTTCCACGCTTAGTGGCTCGTTGGCCTCAAAGGCCATAGCAGCTCGTGTCAACGCGTGAGCTCTATAGCCATGGCACCACGCTGAACTGCTGTATGAAAGCTATGTCAGGAAGAGAAAACGCCGTTTTGTCAATGTCTTGGGATGCACCGAGGCTCAGAAAACAAAAAAAAACATGGGATGGTCCATATTACATTCATTCAAGTGCCGTTTTGACCGTAGTTGGACCACAGTTCTGCTTCTGCTTGCTTGATGACTATCCGAGTCTCTGAGAGCTTTGCTTGATGTGTTTCTATTTGCACGCGTCTATTCAAGAGCAAACTTCAGCTCCGGGTCGCATGAGTTAATTAAAGGATTCTACGGGCATAAATGCGAAAACTTTGGCAAGCTGTAAAGTTCCCATCCATTTCATGGCTGGTTGTCGCAGTACTGACTCATCTGTGACAGCAAAGGAGTCGAGCAAAACATGCTGAGCCATGCCAGCACCAACACTTCCACGAAAAAACCTGTGGTCCATCTTTTCTATCACGATCGTCGGTCCTCGTAGGTGCGTTATTTGAGCTGGCATGGAGCCACCTGATCAACAACTCGACAAATCTACATGGGATCTCATATAACTTTCAAACCACTGTTTGCTGTTGGGGACTGAGAGCCTCATCCTATCTTCTGCTGCAAGCAACACTGGCCAAATAATAACAAAACATAAGAAAATATCACAAATACATACAAATACACGTTCCCCAGATCAGGTTGCATAAAACTTGTACGTTCAGCATGCCAGAGACTGACTGCACAACATATGGAACAGATCATAAAAAACTGCTGAGAGAACCATTTCTGGAGGCGACGGGAATATCCAAGGCCGTCAATGCCTCAAGTTCTCTCAGGATTCAGATTGGAGCGCGCCAGCTCCCAAATCGAAGCGAACTGCATCTTTGCACAGTCTCTTGATCAAGGGCCAAGCCACCTGACCAAGCCTGCTTTTAAGTGTTGCATGATCAACAATTCAATCCTCATGTCATAAGAAATATAAACAAGAAAACTGCAAATCATTGCAAATCTAGAGTTTCATGATAGGCATGCTCGAGTTTGGAGGCTATGTTTCCAGTTGGGTCGTTTGATGTCATTTGCATGCTTCTCCAGTATCCCCAGTCACTTTTCGATGGAATGTTGAGAACATCGGCATTTCAAGTTGGGAACATGTTAGCCAGTGAGGTCGCAGCGCCAGCAACTTCTGGTTTACTTTCACCCCAAGAGTAGAGGGAAAAAAGCTTCCAACTAATCTGCAGAATGTCACTCCAGTCTCTGCGCTTTGGCAACCCACTGGTAACACTGGCACTGTACAGCAGTGCACGCGCTTTGGGTCCAGCATACCCTCATGCAGTTGCGCAGGCTCGTTCGGAGCCTTTCAAAGAGTTACCTGACTGCAGGCCGCGCATGATATCCCTCAACGTTTTCAATTCAACTTGCAGTCCTGCCCCCCAAGAAAGACAAGCTCGCGGCATTGGCCAGCATGCGAAGTGCTTCTTCACAATCAGTGCAGCAAGTAGTACCTCAGTTAGTGAGACCGAAAAGTGCGAAAAAGGGTCGCAACCCCTGGATCTGTTTGTGTGAGCCATGTGAGGTAGGGCAGAATTAGTTTGCAGACATTTTGGAAAGGCTAAGGGTCTTGCAAACGCAAAGCCACCCATGCATCCAAAGCCTTGAGACTATCAAGACAACTGTCTGCTCTTCAACTTGTGATGCAGTGCAGCGGCACAATTAAGTGTGCACAGACAGCAGGCCAGGAATTGCCTTCCCTAGTTTTGCTGTTTGACCTTTCATTTCAAGAATGTTTGCACATGAGACATGCAAATGAGAATCGCACTGCATAGTGAACCTGTTCGGGCCTTTCCGCGAAGCAGCTTCGGGCAATGCCAGGATTGAATCAGTCAGGGGATCGAACAGGATGCAGCCAGTGAGGACAAGTGAAACTCTGAGCGCGTGGCGTCAACTGCTCACTGGACCAATCAGAACAGGCGCATTTCTTGTCCTGCAACTGAACTCAATCAGCAGATGTAGCCGTTGCCATGACCATTCACCACAGCTGTGCACTGTCCTTGAGAAGCTCGCAGTTGAGGAGTGCCCCAGCTGCTCGACGAAGACTTAAAGACCTTGGGACAACCCAAATTCATCTCAATGAAGGCCAGATTTCAAGGAAATGCGGAATACTGATGGTTCTAGGGAGTTTTAGGTCCAAGAGTCCAAAACAATGTATATACACAAATAGAAACCGGACTTCAACAAGTACCAGCAGGTCAATCACAAGGAGTCCAACAGGCCCCATGGCCAGTTGCGAAATCATCCGGCTGAGTTGGCAGCTGCTCAGCACCCCAAGCGAGGCCCATGGTGCTGGCACACCTTTGTCACATGGTGTTCATCTTGATGTTCTTGATCTAATGGGGAAAATCATCTGTGAAAAATGGGGATAGAGTGGCATGTATAATCCAGCATCTAGATCTGGCGAAAAATTGGAGGTGAAAAACCACCTTGGAAGTGTTTTTCCTCCAAAACCTTCAGAATGGGAAACCAACACCTTTTTGCTTTTGAAGTCTCTGCCGTGCCTCTCACGCACATCTACGACGGAGCCCTGTCCAAAGCAGGGTCACCAAAAACAGCTCTCCCACTGCCCAAGAGTGAAAGTCGGTTTTGCAGCTACAGATTGCATAATCACGTGTATAGATATATATATATATGTGTGTGTGTGTATGTGTGATTATATATGTATAACTGTGTATATTATCTAGATGTTTTCTATGGCGTATGTGTGGATATGTGTATGATGAAATGTGTGTGTGTGTGCGCGCGGCGCAGTGGCAAAAATTCCAGTCCAGCAAACTGCAATAGAAGTAGTGGCTTTCTTGCCCTACTACAATAACATCATTACAACCACGATGCTCTTCAACGATCTGTTGAACAACGGGTTTCCACCACAACAGTTTCTTCCAAAAAGGGAACATGAAGCCCCAAAACAAATCAGTTCGCAGTGTCTTGATATCGGCTAAAAGTGTGACTGAACGCGAAGAATCCAGCACCCATGATCTGTCGACCCAGCCGCCTGAGTCACCGCAATTCCTGTCCTGATGAGCTTCTGAGCGTCCTGCCATCTCAGGCCATACCATCCATGGTATTGCCACTGAAAGGCAAAAAATGACAAAGAGCTTCTGGCATGTCGGCCTTGTAGTTCACAGCGAAGCCCACTTTCAACACCTGAGATAAGGGTCTGGAATGAGCACTGCACCGATTCTTGTCGTGTCTCCTTGCACCGCACCATTCACAGTGAGCTTGCGACATCTGGATTCACCAGCATCAGCTTTACTTCCTGCCACGTCAAAACCCCAAAAACGAATCGGCAAAAACAACAGAATCACAGCAGTCTTCCCACCTGCGGGAGCTGCTTGCCCAAGGGGCCGAGCTGTACAACATACACCTAAAATGTGTGTGTCACTTCGTTGGTCACTTCAAGCCCCTGATGTGACACGAAGTTCACATCGACTGCAAGAATGCAGCCGTGCAAGAAAGGGACAAAGCCAGAAACTGTTCTAAGAACATGCGGCAAAAAAAATTGGCATTTCCCTAGTCACTCGTGTCCCATAAGGCCGGGACCCTTCTGGAAGCTGGGAAAGCCTGGAAACAAAGGGATGAAGATGCTGCAAGAGTGAGGAAGGATCAGGTGCAACTGGTCGGGTCATGAAAAAAAAAAACTGGAGCCCGAGTCATAATAGAAATTGTTTTCTTAGAATCTTTGGTACAGTATCTATCTCATCCTTGCCTCCTGATCTTGGACCTATTCATCCGGTAGGCATCCCACCCTGAGAGTCTCGGTGCCGGGCCAGCTGCAAGACCGAAATGGGATTGTCCGAGCCGTAGCCAAAGTCGGGCACCCACCTGAAAGCTGTAGCTGCTGATAGTTGCTGCAGCTGGTTTCTTACACCGTCTCCTCCGGCATCGTGCGATACGGATCTATACTTTAGACTGATCCCATCCCCTCATATTGAAATCCGCCCGCACCGAAGGTTGTCGTCGCGAAGCGACCAGAATATATCAAATATCAAATGATAAAATAGACGAAATATGACGAAATACGTTTAGAATCATCTATATAAATGCCATTGTGGCCCCCAGCATGAATCGACTTTTTTTTTGGGAAAAAAAAATTGTGGGTCCAGTGGATCTTGTGCCTTCCTCCTTTCTCTGCATCTCGCCTCTGGAAGTCCTACGGTTACCTCCCCCCTGGAACTCTGGGGTTGCAGCTCTGCATCGAAAGCTACCACGTCGGCAGTGCGGGAATCGCGGCACAGGGATGCCTTTGAAGAGGACACTGAATGAAAGTGGCATAATATAGTCATATAGAGTGGTATGTAGTGGCTTTCTTGGGCCATCCTTGCTTGGAAACATCCCAAATATCCTGAGGCCAGAGCATATGATCCACTGCTGCTGCTCTTCACAACCTGGGTCTCAAGCTGGTCTGTGATGGTCAGTGTGTGTGTGTGTGTGTGTGTCTAGTCTCCACTGGTCTCCACTCTCATTCTGAAGCTGGGCGCACCAAAATTTCCTTTGGTTCGACGGGCAGTGAATTGAACCTGGCAGGGCGGCACAGTCACAAATCTCAATACCTAGGGATAAGGGGAATAAAAACAGCAACGACTGCAGACTCATCATGACTCATCCATCTACATCTTGAGGCCCTGGCATAGCCGTGCTGGTCTGCCATGGCTGATCGGGGCTCCGCTGCAAATTAAAGTTGGCCTGCAGGCAATGCACGAAGATGACCACTGGATATTGATCTCATGACTTGTGTAGTGATTGAACCCCCAAGTGGGTCCCTTAACAGTAAACATGTAATATGATCAAGTCTGTGGCCCAGTTGTGCTCCAGTTTATGCTCATCTTTGCATTTCTTTTCCACTCGGCCAAGACACAGCAAAAGCATCCATCTGCGCAGTCTCGTCCCAGCTTGGCAAGTACCTTGGCCCCATTGGTGCTGTGATTTAAGACATATTGGTCAAGGGGGACCATCATCTATCACGCCAAGTAATAGAATACCAAGAATGAACCAACAAGAACCCAACTGATAAGGAAGCATTCAGTCCTTCCCTGAGAGTACTACCAGTTACTACCTACGCTAGTGCCAAGGGAGAAAGGTTTGAGTCCAGATCCTGCAGCCTTGGGCCCTGACTCTTCATAGCTTCCCCGGGCAATCTTTGCATCCCACCTTTGAAGCGGAGAACAAGTTGGCCACGGAGGAATTGTCTGACAGCCAGCTGGCTGTTTTCGAAGCAGTGGGGGAAGCAAGCATACTTAGCTCACCCATTGAAATAGTCTAGATATGGGGGTAATGGACGAATCTTTCTCCGAACACCCACTGTTCAAGGACTGAGTCTCCAACCCTTTAGGCCAATAGGCTTTTGGCCAGGACCAGTCGCCCACTTCACCCAATTCCGTCATCACTTCTCCCTCTCCTGCGACCGTGATGTTACTATGGAGAAATTCGTACACTCACCATTCATCACTCATTACCCATATTCACCATTGATGCACCCGTGACTTTCTGGTATTCTCTGATTCCTATTGTGGTTGTTAGCACTGATCTATATATTACTATATACATTTTACATACTGTCATCAACGTAGCATTCAAAATGTTCTACGGTTCTGGACGTGCACCAGCCTTCACTCCAGAAGTTGGGCTCGTCCTGCAGGGTCAAGTGCACACAAGTGCAGCAAATCCAATGCCCACTGGGCCCACTTCCATCGAAAAGGCAGCAATTTTGGCAACGCAGCAACACATGGAGATGACAACTTGCGGTCCCTGGTCCATGCGTCCAATGAGTTGGGTGCAGGATCCTTGGAGGAACCATTTTCAGCAACCAAGTCAACATGTTGAGATTGCTTCGACTGTGTTGGGGAAATGTGTTTTGAACAGCAATCAACTGATCGAACAACGAGGGCGGCCCTTTTGATCCTTTTGTCCACTGCGCATAGTTTCCGCTTTCAGAAGCTTCTGCGGGCTGGATCAAGAACCTGATGTTGAAACAACTTCGTCCACAGCATCTCTATGGTGTCCTCAAATGAATTCCAGACCTTCACCTCACTGCGCACACGGTGACCTCCAGTGCCAAGACGACCGTCTGGGATTTGCACATGAGCACCACGTGGGCGACCGTTATGAGACCTTCCTGTTGCGTGGTCCACCGGTCGAAAAGTGAATGGATGCCATTCAGACAGTTTCCTCCTCAATGCTCTCGCAAGACTCCTCATCCACCTCCAGTAATCTGCCACGAATCTCTTCGAACGTTAGTTTTCCGTTTGCATCTTCGTCCTCAGTAACGGGCCCATTGGTATGCATTGGTATGCATTTCTATCAGTGAAAGGTTTGGACCCACTGATGACCCCTGGCACCAAGCATCAAGGCAATCAAAAAGGCGATCAATTTGGTCCAGCAACTCCACGGAGACCTTCAAAATCCGGTCAATCTGAGGTGCTGTCATGGGTCATGGGTTTTCTGCTGCAGGAACAGCTGATAGTGAATAAATGCATTTCAAAATGCACCTGAGAAGGATGTAACGAAAGCCAGTTCGAATCTGGGATCTGGAACCGGATGGCAAGGAACCCATGTTTCTTGCCCTTTTTAGTGCCGTCATAGCCTGTTTTTCAAAAGAAAAATCTCATATTGGCTCGCTCACCTGTTGCTAAATGTTGTTGCTGTCTCGATTTCATGCCTTTCTTCTTTCGAATAACACGCTATGACGGCAGCAAAAAAAGCA
>BGPT01002679.1:22611-76313 GCA_003297045.1 Symbiodinium sp. clade C Y103 | reverse complement strand
ACATTTTCAACAAAAACAAATCTCAAAGTCCTAAAAAAAGTCATTTAAAGTCAAATAAAGTCATTTAAAGTCAAAAAAAGTCATTTAAAGTCAAAAAAAAATCAAAAAAAGTCACTAGGCCTATTTTAACTTATGTATTACCTTTTTTTTTTATTCCAACCACAGCCTACTCATCTACACCCAGCTCATCTGAGACTCGAGTTTGGTCCTCTGATCTTGTACTCCAAGTACCACAGCCTCGGGCTTTCGGATAGTCCAAAGCCGCCCTTGTCCAGCTTGAGGAGATCGTCACGGAACTGCTCGCCCAGGTACTTCCGGATGAAGTCATTGACATACTGCGGATAGCCCGTGGGAATGCGTACATACACTTCCCTTCCAGGAGGCAGCTTCTTGCCCTGTAGGAATGCGGCCGACACGTCCTCATACTCAACGTCCCAGCCCATCTGCACCGCCACAAAGTTCAGCAAGTTGTGCCCCAAGAGACTCGAGGTAGGCGCCATCGTAGGATACTTCCCGAGATCATTGTCTCGATGTCCTCCGAATATCCAACGTCCCTTGAGCTCGGCTTCCTCCAAGGTCTCCTTGCCTTTGTTCGTCAGAACAAAACGGGATGTCAGGATCTTCCGGGGATCGATCACTGTGTCCTTGTTGACGCCCGAAACCGCTTGGTGGTCGAAGTAAACCTGGATCGCCTTCAAGATCGGTTTCTCGTAAGCAGCTTGCCATTCCGGGCTCAAGTCCTTCCATCGATATTCAAGCCGCTGCTTCCCGGTCACCAGCTTGGCCTCATAAACTGCCCGTGAACTGTCTGAGGAGGACCTCTCCGACATCTCGACCACCTCCTTCACATAGTCGACGCCTGCATTCCCGACCGTCTCGTCATTCCAGAGCGCGGCCTGGTCCTCAATCTCGCTCCACAATACGTCCAAGCCACCGCTCTGCTCAATCTCCTCCTCCAACCGCTGCGGCATAGCAACATGCGCAGCCCGAGGTCGCCGTTGAGAACTTCCAGCTGCTTCTGATCGGGCTTGCTCCTTGTCTTCCTTCCGGAACGTTTTACGGACCTTCTTCATCTGGTCAAAGGCCTTCTCCAGCTTGGCGCGGACCTGCGCCTCCTCCAACTTGGTCGGAGCTTGAAACTCCTTGGCCAACTTCTCGAAGAGTTTTCTCTTGTGATCAAAGGGCAACTCGTGCGGCTCCTTGAGGGTCTGCCTTTTTCGCATGGCCTGTGGCACATCAGTCAGCATCTCCTTGCGTTTGGCTTCCCGCTCCATCTTGACGTCCTCCGCAGTCTCAGTGGAAGATGTACCTGCTGAAGAGCTTGACTCCTGTCCCTCCATAGGCACATCGGGCGGATCCTGAGGTCTCTCCTCCGGAACAGATGGCAAAATGCCATCGCCCTTCTTCTTCTCTTCCTCCGCCACACGGATCGTCCCCTTGGCCAATTCGTCCTGGACTTCCTTCAAAGCGCCAGAGATGTACTCCGCCGACACCATCTCGTCACACGTAGCCAACCTCAGCTTCTCCAGCGGGTAGCACTTCACCTTCGTTTTGATCCTCACCCAAACTCTCTTGGGAATGCCCTCGGTCCTCTCGACGCTGACCACCACCGCCGGTCCAGACCAGGATGAGTTGTCCTGAAGACGCCTAGCTAGGCCTCGGCGGTTCGTCGGAGGATCATAGCAGTAGACGATGCTCCCTTCTCGCAAGGTTTCCATCTTCGGTGGCCGTGACTTCGCATTGAGTGCTCGTCGTAGACCTTCATGCGCATCAATCCAGTGGCAAGCCTCAATAGCTCCTGCTCGGATTCGTTCGGCCCTTCTCAGCGCCTCATCCTTCTCCAAGTCCTCGTTCAATTTGAACTTGACATGACCCGAGATCAGCTGAGCCAACAAGGAAGCTGGGATTGGCGTGCTCCGGCCCGTCACAGCTTGCATCGGGCTGATGCCACTGGCGCCCACGATTCGATTCTTGGCGGCTACAGCAGCCGTCACCGCACCCTGCATTTCTCCCAAGCTATCCAAGCGTAGTTCCGCCACCATCTTCATCACGATGACCTTGAGCACCGCTCCATGCCGCTCCACATGCCCAAGCCGCCACTTGGCCTGATCCGGCACCACATCGTGCTTCACCGCAAAGAGATCGTTCAGCCGTTGCATCGCTCCACAAAACTCATGCCCACCATCCGTCACCAGTTCATCTGGGGGCCCAAAAGTTGTATACCACCTTTCTCTCACGACCCTCGAGATCCATTGCGATGATGGGTCAAACTCCAACTCTGCAATCTCATAGTCCGTGAGCTCATCGATGAGGTGGAACACCGTGTACTTCAGGCCCTTGATGTCCCACACGTGGAAGCAATCTGCCGAGACGCGCTGATTGAAGTTCGAGGGCTTGCTATAGCTGACTTGGGGCTTGTTGTCCGGCGGCCGCACCATACAACAAACTTGGCACCGTAGATTGCGAGCACCTTCAAGTAGTTCTCGATTGCCACCTGCCAAGCTGAGCATCCTCGCCAGTCTGTCATTGGACAGATGCCCCAATACCACATGTAGATGTGCCAACGTAGCTCTGATCCTGCGCGGGAGCCCTCTCGCATTGCCCTCAAAGGTGACATAGTCATAGCGATCCCCTGCCGCTCCCATTTGAGTGAGTTGGCGTCGAAGCACTTCCTCGGGTGTGAGAACTCCTTGCTGTACTTCTGCCGGTACCGTCAGCCAGTCGGATCCTCCTTGAGGTTCAGCGAGCCTCCACGTAGTCACACATGCACTGATTGCACCCTTCCACACCGCCTCGGCCGCCTGAAGAATGTGATCTGCAAGCTGATTCGTCCAGGATGCCGCCAAAGTAGATCTCTTCTGCCATCGGCCTTGCCAGAAAACACTACCTCGAATTTGTTCATGTTCTTCTGGAGCATGAGTGCAACGTCTAGTCCTCGCCAGTGCTTCTGCGAACTTCTCGTCGTTGACGTCCAGAGCAGTTGGCTTGCGGTAGAACTTGTGAGACACCGGGTCCTTCAAGCCGAATTCGCATTGATCCACCACCACTCGATACAGCTGCTCTCGACCGGTCATGTAGCTGGTCTCCAAGGCCTCCGATTGCTCCGGTTGTTCGGTCAAAGCCAATCTGCCTCCTCGAGTCTGCTTATCCCATATTTGCCGCGCAAGCCGCCAGAATGGAAGATGGCTCTTTCGCAATTCGTCCAGGGCCTCGAAGTCCGTGCGCATCCTCTGCCAGGAACACCACGGCCCACAAGGGGGCGTGATAACCACCAAGTCCGGCTCGAACCCGTCCACAACCTCCAAGATCCGCTGAACGTTCTTCTTGTCCCGAAGGTCGTGCTCCTGGCCAAAGATGATGTCGACCGGCTCAAAGCAAGCCCAACCTGTACGTGATCTGGCTCGGCGAGATAGCGTCGCCGAACCTGCGAAGAGCTCGAGGACCATGTACTCCGTCTTCCATGTAGTCACCGCCTTCAACTTGTCCATGACCGCTAGCGCACTAGCCACGTCCTTCTTCAGGGTCTGCGTCAAGCCTCGAGCTGGTCGCACCTCCTTTCCCGGAGATTGTTCAGGGTCAGGCTCCCTTCTCTCACGCCTCTGTGACCCTTCACCACTAGACCAATCCTCCTCCCAACTGTCACCTGATCGAACGGTGGAGTCATACGTCATGGTCTCCTCCTCCATGGGCTCATGATGCCTCCGGGATCCTCGCTCTTCTCCCACGGATCCACTTTGCTCTGGAGTGATGGGAGATCTCAGCAGCCCCCAGACATCGGAGAATCCCTCCGACTCCTCCTCATTTCTCACATGAGTGCCACTCCCACCGGAGCATGGAGTCGTTGGCGCATAGCTCCCAGGTGACCCCACAGGGCTGCGACTTCCTTCCCGAACAGCATGGCCAACCAACGCTGGTTCTTCTTCCATCGTGCCGTTGGATATGTCGCCGCCAGGGCCGCCTTCACTCGGATCTGCCAGACCATCTTCTTCCACATGAAGACTACCATGCGACTCCTCACGCTCTCCACCAAGTTGAACGGTACCTCGCTGCTCGACTGGTGTGACAGAGATGGGTAATCTGCTCGAATGCCTGTGAGCGCAGCCTGCTCCACTCGCTTCGCTGCTGCGCGGCCCTTCTTCTCCCGACTCTTCAGGATCATCTTCTTCTCGGCCTCGGTGAGGTTCTCCGCCATGTTGTCGCCCTCGGCCATGTGATAGTACTGCGTCTCCGGCTGCGGTCGTTCCCAAGTACTCCCAGTCCACATAGGGGTTCCGACCCGTTCCCATGGGCTCTCCTGCATCGGTCGCCGTGTGCGGCGCTTCGGAGTGGCCACTTCCAAGGGACGCTGCATCATCTCCTCGTCGTTCTTCGTTGGTCGATAGCCCTTCCTCATCAGGCTGGCTTCGCTCACACCGTCCATCTCCAGCGCTGCCTGATGCAGTGGTTGAATGCCCTCCTCGTCGGGGAACTTGAACCGAATTGATCTGCACCGACATTCATCTCATGCTTCCACAATTGTGCATCAACTCCATCAGCTAATCGGAAGTCTGGGGGAATGTCAACCTCAAGTGATTTATCAAACTCCTCAATATCCATGATATAGTGGCCACTTGTGGTCTGCTTCAACCCATAATTCTTCATCCCCAGCTTCCGTGACGACAAGGTGTGTGCGGCACAATCGAACATCACTCCAAGCTGTGAACATGCAGGACGTGACAACAAAGGTGGACAATCCCCTTCAACCACAGAAAACGAAAGGACCACTGGTTTGCTGCAAAATGTAGCCAGAAGATGAACTGCAAAACGACTTGGCAAAGTATTCCCACTACCAAAACGAAAGACCTCCTTCTCGGGATGGACCTTGAACCACCTGTTTGCCTCCTTCCATCTTTGCAACAACTGATTGATCCACTTGGTGCCAGTGACAGACTTGAGACAACCCAGATCCAAGATGACTGCATTGCGTAGTTCCTGAACACACCACATGACGTCATGTGCCTCATCCTCATGCTTGCTCACCCCACACGGTCCAGCCATATACACTCGAGCGGTCTCTCCCGACGAGTTCTCACCGAAATTCGATGAACAAAGTGACACCAAAAGATCCCACTCATGGTCTTGTTGACCAGCGGGTTGTTCAGGAATGCCTTCCAGGGACGATGGCGCCTTCTTCACACTCTTCTTGTTCATGGCCTTGGTAGCCACGCAAGCCTGATGCGCCTTTGCCGCCTTGGGGCATTCTCTGCTCCAATGGCCTACCTCGCCACAATTGTGGCAGGCCGAAGTTCGAATTTTCTCAGCTAAGGCTCGTCTACGCTCATCGTTGTTGTTGTCCTTCTTGTAGTACTGTCTCAGCTTCTTGACTTCGGCCATCTTTTGCTTGGCTCGGAAATGCATCGCATACGCCTCCTTCTCGGCCTCCATGATTTCCACTGGCATGTCTCCATCGACACTTTCCTCGCCCACGTCATCGGTCTCATCGTGCTCGACATCCTCCTCACCGAACTCGCCCACAGTCTCTGCACCAAGCGCGGCCTTGCCCATGAACTTCTTCCCCGCATAGCCACCTTGACCTCCTGGGCGCTGCACCAACCATTCCTCCCCATTGGCTCCTGCAACATTCGGTTCCGAAGCTCCTATAGGGCAACCCTGCTCACCCTCCAACTCAGCCGCCAGCTCCACCATGGCATTCGTCACGGCCTCCTCGGTGTCCTCGCCAGCTCTCGTCCGCACCAAAGCCTTGTCACGGCGAGTGAGCCGCGCATGGTCAATCAAATGACCCACATAGAATCGCTCTCCCATCTCCAACGTACTGTCCAGGCCCAGCAGTTGGTTTCTGTAGATGTTGCCACGCGTGATGTACGACTCCAAAGACTCACCTGGGAACCTGCTGAGAGCCATCAAGCGTTTCCTGTGCTGGTCCACGCGGTGCTTGTCCAGCTGCTTCACCAAGGGGCTCCTCTCAAGAACCTGGAAGATCTTCTGCATGCCATCGGCTGTGTTGACGTCCGAGTTGTTCAGGTGCTTCACCAACTGCGCCGCCCGATCTCGAAGCTGTACCATGATGCGAGGCCCAATGTACTCCTTGGGGATCTGGTGACCTTCGCCTCCAAGCCAAAAATCGACACTGCGGCGCCAATCCCTGTAGGACTCCCCGGGCTTCGCCCGGAAAATAGGTGGATAGGAATTGCTCGGTTTGCCCTTCGCCTTCTTGCTGTCATCATCACCTCCAGGTTCTTTGGGACCGGCTCCATCTCCGACTGATGTGACTTCCCCCGACGGGGCGTTGCCTTGGCGGTCAAAACCCCCAGCAGGAGGTGACCTCGGTGAACTGTGCCCCGACGCACAGCCCTGTCCTTCACCTCGTGCTCGTCCTTGACCTTCCCCAGGAACTTGCCCTCGTCCAGGAACATGTCGTTCAGGTTGTCCCGAACCATCTGGTCCCCAAGACCAGTTGTCATAGGATCGCCAAGAGCCAACGCTACCACTATCCGATGCCTGGCCATCCCATGACCAGTTGTCGTAGTGTCGTTGGCCCCATCCGGCCGACCAATGGCCTGACCACGAACGGCTTCCCAAGCCGCTTCCCCAGCCATTCGACTGGTTGCCATAGCCACCATAGCCGCTCCACGAACCTGCTCCCGGTGACTGATTCCAATCCCAACCATCGTTCCCACCTTGTCCTCCATAGCTATGCTCGGTCGCCCCCGGCTGCTGAAAGGAGTCCTCCTCGTCCATCGCCTGGTGCACCTCGAAGACCTCGTAGTAGGATGTCATGGTGACTCCAGTGTCGCCGTACCCCACGTCCACCGCGCCACCACCAAGCCAAGGCCCAAGCACAACGCACGCCGCCAAAGCCCTGGATCGACCTGCTCCGCTGCCACTTAAAAGTGGCAGCGCCCAACCTTTTGTGCACACTGGAGCCACCGTGGCTGTCGGAACATGCGATGCGGCAAGTGCAACAAGGGACCGTTCCACAATAATGATCGTGATACTATTTCCACTTTGTCGTCTTGAATGGGGTGGTTTGTGAATGAAATACCAGTGACATGGTTCCAGGATGCACTTTTGGTGAAAACCTGGTGGCAGAATCGGCGTTGAGAGCTTCCAGTGTTTTCAAATTCGGGAATGACATACTGATGGGGAAAGGAAAAAAACACAAAAATCAACAAAAAACATGAACAAACATATCCGTTCATGATGGGTTCAATTGCACACAACCAAAACAAAAAGGACAAACAGTGAAACACATGGTGCAATTTATATAATATATACACAACCGTTTGTGCCCAACAAAGATCTGTTCCGTGCATTTTATGTTCCGCCCTGCCCCCCCCTCCCCCCCGGTGCGGATGGGAGGTTCCCAAAACAAGATTTGCGATTCTCCAGGTTTGGAACATAATTGACTACACACAATAAAACAATTCACGTTAGAAAATAAAACCCACTGACTGAACAAAAATGTGTAATGTATGTTCATTCCAAATCAGCAAAGTTCATTCTGACATGATCTCAAATGTTAGCGTGAGCACCATGCCGCTGTATCAAATCCGCATTGCCAGCTGAAAGAACATCCAACAAATGGGGGAAGTCAATCATGTAACAAGGTTGTGCTGGAATGGGACATCAAATAAACATAAATAAACCACCTCGCGGTGCCTGAACCCCCAATTTTCATTGGTGATTTTTCAGCTAATCACGCGCCAGGTAACCCAAAATCATCCAAGGCTGAACCTTCCTTTCTCCATCACCAGTCACCAGTGGTTCAATCCAAAATCTGTGATTAAGGCCTCAAATAGCCCCCAAAGATCCCCAAAGAATAAAACAAAAAGCCAACAGATTGCCAAATCAATTGATTACCGTGATTACCCGAAGAAATGTCACCTTCAGCAAATTCAAGTGCGATCCCTAGTGGTTTGGATATGTTTGGGTGGACTTATAGGTCAAGAAACTGTGTACAAGTGGTTCATTTTTGATGGATGAAACCTCGTTTCACCATGTTTGACCCACATTCGGTCTCCATCATCCTTGCTTCGATGTTGCTAGTCATTTTGATGGTTGAATGCTACCTTAACCATCCAATAAGTGTAAGTTTGATCAAATGCCCACTGGTACCCAGAGTCCTGCTGCCCTGCCATGGAAGGAGCTAAGCTCATCTTCCACCTCAAAACGAGTGTGGACTTTCTTCACCTTGGTCCGAGTTTGTTCGATTCAATGGGCTGCAAAAAAGATTGTTTAAAGGTCATGCCCCTTATTTATGTAAATTGGCTATAGTTGGTTTACAAACTTTACAAACCCAATTCACTAATGCCAACTTATCTACTGAAGCACACCTTGTAGCTGGTTTTCTGGAAAATACCCATGGCAAATGGCTTGAAAGATGTTCTGGATCCTCCCACTTGATATGGCCATCATTCCAGTGACGTCGCAGTGAGGTCATGGGGGCCACGGCAGGAGAACAAAAAAAAAGTTGGGACTTTAAAAATGGGGGATCTCCAAATCATGGGTTTCAATACGTTTCAATACTACGCTGGTCAAAATTCCGATGAATTCGGGGTATTCCCATGCTAAGAAATCCCCATTATCTCTCTCTTATTTGCAAAAAAATGAAGTTGTTCTGAACGATCCAAGGTTTACCCTGGGTCCAAGGCGTATTAAATCAATGGTTGGTGTTGTTGGGAAATCTTCGCAGGAAACCAGTATTTTCATGATCAAATCGATGAGGGTTTCATAGGGTTTCCGTTTTTTTTCTCCCCCCAACAGGACTCCGGGAATAAAGTTGTTGAAGGGATCTGGGATGGACGTATTCAAGCTATTTCCCTGTATCATCGGAATATGTGTTCATGATTTCCTCAGTTGTGTTATTTACTGGGGACTTCATGGTGATGGGGACATTTCATGCCATAAATGATAACTGATAAAGTCTAAGTTGATCAAGATCCACCCCAATGGTTTCAAAGGGATCCCAAGGGATTGTAAATCCAGCGCACTTTGACCTACATTTTGGCATGTGGGACCCCTAAAAAAGGAACATGTCATTCAAGGCAAATTGACTTCGTCCATCTTTTTTGGAGGGACTGCTTGGATGTGCGTCCCAGGCGTAAGTGGGTAATAACAATATTATAGCCCAGTTGGTTGGATTCATGATATACCCTATCTATCTATCTATCTGTCTGTCTGTCTATCCATCCATCCATCATGCTAGCTAGCTAGCCAGCTATCTATCTATACTATCTGCATAGAAGTTGTTTACCATGTACTATATCTCCGCGGGCCCCTTCGGTGCATCCGAACGGCCGTGATCTTGATCCTGGAGAGGTAGTCGGAGAAGAGCTTGCGGAACCTGGGGAAGGAGTGAATTTCAAGACGCCTCACGCAGAGCGGTCCCCCCAAAAAAAAACAGAAAAAACCATGCAACAATATGACCAAATGGAAAGCGGGATTATACAAAATGATGTGCAAATAAGATGGCAAAACATAGCAAAACCAAACGCATATGAATTGGTCAAACAACAAAAAATCTTAAGTTAAATTTCAACCAGCAAAATATGAGGACAATGTGGCAAACCCGATGCAAAAAAGCCCTTTTGGTGTATGATGTTTGATAGCTCCAAATAGTAAAACTTGGCTACAAAAGCCATGGATTTCAGGGTTACTATAGGCGAGGCAGGCAACCGGAAGCCCTGTTATGTCCTGATGTACATCTTAATAATAGCTTTTGCATTGCCACGTTAAATTGCCAATGGGTACCTCAATTGGAGGTAACTTTCCTGATTGATGGTTCAAGTTTCAATCCCCATGACAAGTCTCAGTTTTTATCTATTATAGTACCTATACTTATTTACAAGGGTTGACCTATTGACCCAGTTTTCATCAGTTTTCAATGGGTTTCGGAGAGACTATGGAAAACACATGTCCCAATACCGAGACACATCTCTCGCTCGAGGCTTCTTCTTTGCGACTGACTTCGCATGTGGACAAACCTCACGTGTTGGAGTCCTTTCAGGAGGTAGGGTCAAACCTGAATTAATGGTTCGGTTCAAGGTAAATCTGATAGGAAGCAATGGCCTTTTCCATCAAATATAGGGGGTTCATGGAAATGTTCCCTCCATTCAGGATGGTTCTACAGCTCTGCATGTGTTTTTTTTGCATCAAGGAAGGTGATTTACATTGCTTTACCATTCGGCATAGATTGATTGTCAAAGGGCACCCCAAAGCATTGCATGAACCAACCTGCACAGGTGGGAGTCGAAAGCAGCATTCTGCCTAACTTTTGTATAAGATACCCAGCAAATGATACCAATCATTGCCTTGGCATTCAGATTGAAAAAAGGTAACCCACCAGTCAGCAGTTTGGTTTTCCAGTCACAACTGCACAGACATATCCAACTCTGTCCAACTATTATATGAGAATAGTTAACTCATGTTAAATCCTATCCCCCAAACAAATAACCATAAAACCGAGACACATCTTGCAATCTACACCTGCCTGAATTGGATTCAACCATTAAATAGTAGTGTGTTAAACCCAATTGCATAAACAACTGCCATTTGGGGATGATTCTTTCCACCTATTTGCAGTGATATTGGGGATGGTGAATTATCCCGTTTACCACCTGTTTAACCAGAATTCGACACTATTAACCACGATCACCCTCTGGTAAACTAATATAGCTATTGAAAATGACCGTAGAAATAGTGGATTTTTCCATTATATAAAAATGGTGATTTTCCACAGTTTTTTGTAGGTTTACCATAGGGTAAGCACTTATGATACCCCCAATTCCCACCATTCCCTCACTTTTTGTTTTTGGTCAAGAGGCTCTAATCGTTCCATCTCGTTTGTGCGATGTTGGTAGACCTGGACATTGCCCCGGTGCCCCGGAAAAAAGGGCTGCAATCACAGCAGTCATTTGCAAAAACAACAAAAAACATAAATAATGGTGCCTTTATAAAAAAAAATGTATATAGTAAGACTAACTAAACATGATAATATATACAATAAGACTATTCGCCAATATATCATGAGAATATAATGGTAATAATATTAATCGTGCTTTGATACATTTTATATATGTAAAATCTATGAGATACTTTGCATATGTAGAGGTATAATATGGTACAAGCAAACCTAGTGAACCAGCCAGAAGTCGGAAACACATTGATGTGGACAGATAGAAACTGTGAACTATTATGGAATATAGAACTTCAACATTAACGTGATAATCTAGATGATATTCCTAAATATAGCAACTATAATGGGAATATTTTAAAACCATGAACTAAAATGTTAAGAAGCTTTATAAAATTAATCGTCAGACAAGTCAAACACAGGAACTGTCACAACTAGTGAGTTGGAACTCACGCCAAGGCACTTTAACGATTCAGTTGGACACAAACCAATCCAACACCGTGGCATGAATATCTGTACTTAATTTGGACACCAAAATCTCAAGACAGAAAACTAGCCATCCAAGGTTTGCCCAGATTTCTCCAAACCATACTTAGATGGGCCATGGGATTAGCAATTCCTGGTTGGTAACTGGGATTATAAACCACTATATTCTATAATTATCATCCATTTACTAACTAACTATCTAAGTCACTGGATTGGTTTGAGGGAAAATTTACAGGAAACCCCTATATTTGATGGGAAAATCCATGGTTTCCTGTAAATTTTCCCATCAACCAATCCAGTGACTAAGTCCATGGCCCGTCTTAAGATGAAAATATCTTGCCACTTCTCGCCGCGCCTCTTCTCTGGTCAACCATTTGCACGCGGGTGCGACTACCAGGGTCAACCTGCGACATCCGACAGCATTGCGGGGACTTCGGGGATCATCCGATCCATGGTCGACGAGCGCAACTGGGCTGAGAATCCAGGCTATAAATGGGATAACCTCATGTATTATAATCATTTAATGAACAACAATTCCGAAAGAAATACTTGGATTTTCACTGGTCAGTGCATATGGCTTGATAGGGATATAGAAAACTCCTTGGTCTAGATAAGATCGCTGAAGGAAGTTGAGTAGGTCTAAAGGCGAGATGTGTCTAACCTTGGTAGTGCCCCCTGGTCCATGCCAAATCCACCTGCAGGCCCTGCTCTGTCAGGTTCCCAATTCCAAGTTGGCTTTCAGGAGATTATGGGAAACCCAATGCCATAAACCTGCCATTTGGGTCTGGTTTATTATTGGGTTTACATGGGTTTATATGGCGTTACCATATTATTTCGTTGAGAATTCTCCCCAAGCCTATCCTACCCTAGACCCATTTCTAGATGGTTTGTTCTACAATGTCCCAAGACACCACCATCAAACCCAGCAACAGGGGCTGACTGAGCCCCTGAATGGGGGCATGTTCCTTTGGATGTGCAGCCAGTTTTAAAGGGTTCATAGTCCTGACCTTTCACTCCGTGATAGATCAACTATCCCTAGTTGAAATGTACATATGCATCAACATGCACTACTATTCAAACTGTTCATCTCAAAATTGGATGATTCATATCAAATATCATCAAAATCCACCAAATCAACTCCTCGGACTTAGGTTGCCACCCCAATGACATACAGTTATGGCCCTTTCACTTATAAACCTCATTTTATGGAATGATAACCCCACTTATACCCTGGTGAAGAGCTGTATCTGTAGAGGTTTTGTTGGCAGATTTGAAATCCCAGAGCCACTCCGCTGTCCGCGCTTGGTGTCCCGGCCCATCGATCAAGATTTCCAACTCACCTTGCATTAGGGACCTTGGAAGCAGCCGCAGGCAGCCGGCAAAATCAAAGCGAGAAAGTAATGCTTGATTTCATAGTGATTAAATGGGGGATCTTAATGGGATAGTGATGGGATGGATGGGACATCAATGGTATTTGCCCTCCGGTAGTCCGACGTAGCCATGGGAAGAAATCCCTTATAAATAAAGTTTTTCTATAAATTGGCAATTTTCGATTGTTTCACCAACAAACAAATGACCCGAAATCACCCTGTCAACCTGGCAGTGCTGTGAATTGTAGCTTAAAAGACCTTGGCGTGTCCCAAAATTTCCCTTGAACATTTAGTTGAATTTATCTCATTTCTATCTTAATCCAGAAAATCAGATCGAATTCAATGATGCATCCATTAAATTGGTTCTGGAAAATGACTGAATAATGTAATTTCATATCATTTCATGTATTTTTATTTCGGAAGTATTGTTCAATTGTTCCTTCCCCCATTAACTGAGTAAACTGGTGGTTTATTCCATCACCAGCTGCCATAAAAAAAAACCGTGGAACAGTTGAAGCATCGCCGATGAGAGCGTCCCGGCCTGCCATGGGCCAGATGTGCATAGATTGTTATACAATGGTGATGTGTAAAAATGTAAAAATGATGATTAATATACATATTGGTATGCCCACATAAATTCACAAAAATATGGACGTATGCTTAAGCTCTCAAAATCAGATATTTAGAGGCATTTGCGAAAAACAGCGTAGCGTGACAGCTTCGATGTATGCCTTTTGCAAGATTATCATTGTGTTTCATGTGTTGTACGTGTATCACCCTAACATTATTCGATCAATCATTATGTTGAGAGAACTACTTGGCATTCACAAGTACCTTGTTTAAGCTTAGGGCGTATGCGTAAACTTCTTGGAGGTGATTCATGGCCCAGTTCGTGTGATTCAAAGGGCAATGTCCAGAAACAAGATGTGATTGTGTTCACATCCTATCTCCTTGACTTTCTTGAACATGTTGAACATCAGATGCTCCAAAAGGCTTTGTCTGAGAATCGTGTACCCTAAAATCCCGTGGTTAAGCACATCATTTTCCTTTGAATGTCATAAAGGGGTGGTAAATTCACATTGTTTGACAGCCAACCACACCTTGACGACAAAGGGAAGGTCACTGCCCAGGAACAGTTCATCCAAGGGCTCCGGGTTCAAAGCCTCAATACGCATGGCCGATCTACGGGAACAAAAACCATTTCACAACTCTCAGAGGACCTGGATGAGTGCGAATTTCTATCTTTGGCCCGGTATCAAAACAATTGTGACATGCTCACATGTTGGGAGGCAAGGGTCATCTCCGAAAACGTGATGTTCATTGCGGAAATACTGTATCTGGAACCGTGCATGTGGATGCAGATCTTCAATTGTTTGTTTGCTGTGAAAAAGACGTGGGCCCCCTATTCTGTGGGCAATCAAGTGGCCATGATTCTGGCTAAGCGAGCGTGAATGGCACTAAGTTTGTCTAAACATAGATGCCGTGAACCTCCTGATTGGTTCATTGATAAATGGGTTATGATTATCTTCATTGAACAACCCAAATGGAAATTGTGGTATTCAGTGTGTCCAAGGAACATCTCTATTCTGCCCGAAAGGACATGACTGGTGCAGGAACTTTTGGTACCCAAAGGTTGGAGTTAGATTAAACGTTTGATGGTCATCTAGTGGCAGGTTAAAGTGGCATCAAAAATAAACATGACCTCACCATCAATGAACCTCAGTAAAAAAAATCCTCCCACATCATGTTCTAGTTTAAGTTCTGGAATGGTTTCATCAAAATGATGAGTCCCCAAGTTGCGGCCATTTCGATTGGTAAACAGGATGATCCAGCAGCAATTTTAGGTCCGCAACCAAAAAATGACTCCCAAAAAATAGGGAAGCATCTGGGGACCGTAAATCTCCCGATGATAAATTTAATTGTTTAAATATGATATTGTTACATGTTAAAAACATGTTTCCCACATACCAAGAATGGAACCTCCAGTTTTATAAGTGATTTATAGACCCTTTCAACTATAGGTATATCCACCACAAATCCCACTTTATTTGGATATAAACAAACTTAAAGAAGACAAGTCAACCATAGATCCCTTTTTGCCTTGGTTAGATCCATTCCTTGTTGGTTAAAAAAAACATTTACCCATTGAAAACCAGGCCACCTTGTAGCCAGTACTAAGCTGGATACCAGTTGGAGAAGGACTTGGGGTTCATTGTATTCCGTCGCCGTAAATATCACGTAGATTGAAACAAGTACCACTACTTCTGGGCCTAACATCCTTAGTTCTTTGAGGTTGATTATATAATAAATTTACTTGGATGTGTTTCCCCCAAAATATTCCTTATGGGGTCGATTTCCTACTAAGAACAACATCTGCGACCTGAGATCCATGAACTCCCTGAGTTTCCGGGCCAAATTCCTGAGTTCCAGGAAACCGCTCAAAAGTCCTGGCAGAGGTGGCAATGGTTGGGCAACAGGACCGCAAAAAAAATGCCACTTGGGTCCAACCTGGAAACAACAAATAGCTAAGCAGCATCTTGATTTGCACACTAACGAACAATGAACATCCAAAATGTTCCAAAATTTCTTTCCTAGCCTTGCAGAACCCATTTAGGTATTCCTAATTTGTTCCTTGACAGCAAATTCGATTGTCCCCCATCCTGTCTGAAAACCGGTCCTAAATTCAGATGCTCCGCATTGAAACCATTGATGAACTTTTTGGCCTGACCCTGGAGTAGTTCTGCCTCAGGGATGGAACGCATGTTTCACATGGATTTGTTTCAAACCAAAGGCTGGACCAAGGGTGCGAAACGCTGCCACGCAGCCCCCGCTACTTGTTCTTGGCACGTCGTGGTACCACCCAATGTTGAGGGCAACAAAAAATACGAAAGTGAAAAACTTGGCCATGACCCGCATTGAATTGTCCGCTGACTTACTTCTATCCATGCCGGTCCTTGTTTTGTGCATGGCTGAGCACAAACCTTTTACATAAATAAATGTTGCTTAAATTTATTTGTATATATTTGTCTTTAAACCCTGTACTGAATGATCAAAAATGGTCAGCAGAAGCCCCCTGATTCTGTTCAACGGGATTGGTTTTCACTGACAACAACTTCAAAACAAACCCGGCCACACAAAAAATATCCCAGGGGCTAATCGGCTTTCCAAGACCATGGCTCACCTCCACCTGTGCGGGCAAATGGTTGGCGGCAGCCAAGCGAAAGCGGTGGAAACAGGGAAAAGGTTGGAACAAAACCTGCCAGCCGATCTAACACAATTGTTGCGCCGCAACGGTCCCAAAACACATTGGAAACATTTGGAACCAACCGCGCATTAAGGTTTACAAAACGCTTGTCTCCGGTAGGAAGATGCTTTGCCCAGCATGGACTGCCTGCGCAGGCCCTGGCCACTTCATGCATCCTCATATGTCTTCCAGCTGGCATCACTCGCCCCATCCTAGATGGACTTCGTCCTGTATCTTGCAGCAACTGGACCTGGAGCAATGTCTGAAGCAGGTTTAACCTCAAACCAAAAAAAAGCTGTTTTCATCGCAAATTGGCTCTTGACTGACTGATGATGGCCGCACGACGCCGCGGCTGCGCCGTGGGATCCACAACCTGTGAACCACTTGCACCACATACACTACCACCACCATAGGCAGCACAGCCAGCCGGCGACACAACCCCAAAATCAAAGCCCATCTGTCGGCAAGCCACATCAGCAGCCACACCATTCCACAGACCGTTCCATAGCTGCCGGCTTGTGTTTCATCCCGAACGAAAAATGTCATCACACAAGGCCACGAGCTTTGGCCTTTTTCCAGGCTCCCAAAGAAACTGCTGGAAAAGTGTTTGTTGGATATTGATTTCCAAATAGGGTCTATAACATTCTATCTGTATATTGTTTGCACGTACATAAAATATGCACATTATATAAGCCATGCCTTTTTGAAACATATAGGACATGTTGGGGAAATTGGTGACCCTTCCACTGAAACCAGTTGGAACCTCAAAAACCCTTGGTGGCTTTTTGCCAGGAACTGTCTGCAAGAGAATTTCCTGCCAAAAAGGGTGCCATATGAGAAGTGATCATGGGAATGGGGTCCAATGGTTCGCTCGGGGGCCCTTGAACTTGCCGTAGAGATCAGCAGTTTTTGGGAAGCAAGGCTAGCCTTTGAAACAAATCCATGCCTAGTGGAACTTTCGGAATGGAATATGTTTGCCAACCTTTCAGAAGTTGTTGATTGTTGAAAGGTGAGTGAACCAAATGGTCTTGTACAATGGTCATACTTTGTGTATAATCAAAATCAAGCATCCTTTGTGACCACGTCGACGTTCAATCGGGAGAATTTCAAACCACGCAACCACAAATCAACACAAACAATGGTCTGTGATAATTACAACTGGTCATCCCAAAACCGGAAATGCTTTTCGCCACCTGGCAGTCAACAAAGCATGGTGAAGTCAGTGGCATGTGTGATAATTTGTGTAAGGCCATTGGGGCACCCGGGAAATATCGATTTCAGAGGCCATTGTCTGCTAATTTCATGCCTTCAAAGCTGTGGCTGAAACCATGAAGGATCGTCCTACAGATCGTAACTGGCTAAAAGCCCTGCGGTGCTGTCAGTGCCTGATTTGCGGGTTGTTCCCGCCCCAAAAAAGCTGGGTAATAAACCCCCTGTGCTGACACCTTAATGGAATGATCCAACAAGTAGCCATGCTTAGATGCGCCTCAAAGCAAACTTATTTCTTCAAGTCATCATTGAAAGCCAATTGTTTTGACACCAGGAAATGGGGACTGACACAGTGGTTAAAAAAGATCTATTGACTGATCACTTCCCCTGGTATAAAATCGTGCAGACACCGCAGATTTAGAATTGGATCTATTTGTAGTTGAGGGCCCATGTGGGGGCATTGTGGGGGTATTGAAGATATCAGAGGGATGAGACTACCTGGAATGCACATCTGAAATCATTGAGATATCAAAATTGAAACAGTGATCCTGTCAAAACATGTCAAAACCAGGTCCATGCAGGAGCCCCTTGGTTGCAAAAGGCAAAACAAAAGCTTCAGAAAAATCATTATCCCGTGATTCTGCTATGTTTTACCCATGTTTCTTCGTGAAATCCCATTTGGTTTGGCCACATCCACATTTCAGGCACGGGCGACATGAGTTTCTATCGAGTGAAACCACCACTGGTTTTATCTCAGGCTGAATTCCTACAATGTGTTGCCACTCTAATATGCATTCATAAATCAACTCATAACTCGCGGGCCTACTTTTCTAAGTACTTGGAAGGTCTAGGTACGGCCAAATATCCGCACAAAAAATCCACAAAAAGGCGGCCCCTGTCTTGTCCATTGGCCACGGCAAATCCTCTGCCGCGGACCTCCCGCCAGGGCGAGGCCCTTCTCCGCCCTCGCCATGTAATGTTTGAGGCCCTTGAATATATAGCTGCAGGTGACAGCGATCGTTGGCATTTAGCATGGGGGCATCGGCGAAAAGATGGTGAATAATGGTGACTGGGAAATGGTCTATAGGGAAACCTTGCAAAGCACACATTGACCCCTATCAATGGATTGATAATGGCACAAGTATGAATTGGTTACCTTTTGGGAGAATGCCGCGGATTTTTAAACACTGCTCCAAACATGAGCCCGCATGGGACACATGCTAAAATATCCGCAATTTGCAAATGAACCTACCTATTTTTGATATGCAGCTTTAAAACGGTTAAAAATCACGAGCTCAACGAACAATTGTTTTTCGGTTTTGTGGCGCTGGAAAACAGCTTCGTTTTAATTAAAGCATGCGCATGAAGGGAACCGAACAAAAACAAACAAAAATCATGTTTTTCAAAAAACTTGTGCTACACTTCAGAAGCGGTCTGCCCCTGAACCATGATGAATTTCCCACTCCCCATTGTGGAACCCAGACACAGCCAGTATGCACATTTTTCCACATCTGCATCTCTCGTTTGAAAATGTACTTCTGTCATGAAAATTTTGGTTTCTGCATGTTTCTGCCATGTTTTTCACGATCCGCAGCAATGCCGGATGGTGTTTCAAGCCTCCGTGCTTTGACGGGAACCCCGCAGAGAGAAACGTTCAATGAGACAAGTACCCCTGGGCCCTTTAGGCACCACTGATGCATAATACCCTCCCGCATGAATCCAACACGGGGCCCCCCAAAAAAAAGGCTGATTGAAGAACCAACTGCCATGTTCCAACTTGCAAGTTCGAGGTTCAACCCTGCAACTTGGGAAACAAAACAATGTGAGACTTGCGGGCAAGCACCGGGGTAACGAGTCGGAAAGTTCAATGTCTCTTTCCACAAACATTCCAACTCCAAAAATTGAGGTGCTATCGCTAGTACAATCAGGCTGCCGGTGACATGGAAAAAGTATGTGCGCCAGAGTGGGGCTATTTTCCAAGTTCGGGTTCCATCGTAGAGCCATCGGAGAACAAGATCATATACTTTTTTGGTCTTGTTCTCTATGGTTTAAATTTGTTCTATTGATGACTTCCTAGCGTCCCGCCCAGAGGTCCCAAGATCGGCTGATGTCAGGAAACCAGGGTGGGAAGCCAAACTTCGAGCACCCACCAGGCACCAATGTGTGATGTGTGGACTTTGGGCACATGTCTATTCGTCAAGATTTGTTCCGGCCCTAGCATTGCAGTCACTTGGCACCCTCTCGTGCCTTCTGTTTCCATATTTGTGTTACCTCGCTGGGCAAAAGTTCGGGGTTTCAAAATGCTTCAAAATCGTCTTGGAAAGCGTGAGCTTCTTGGAGGGGAGTGATGCTCCGGATGGCGTCCGCTGGACCTGCTCACGAGCTTTGTTTGCAGCGCCCAGGGAGTGAGCTATTGAACTTCATTCCGAATATAAAGTTGAAATTTGCTTCTCGTGAGCATCAGTAGGTCCACTTGCCTGGGCTCCATGCCGTCAGCTCCGCCTGCCCGGGCGTGAAGTCAACCCGCTAAGCCAACAAAGGGTTCCTTGGTAGTTTGGGTTGGTGGTTTGGTGGGGCCCCAAAACAATTCCTATGGAAATGGGCCAGGGGCAGCCTTGACAACCTAACACAAAGAATAAAACCATTCGCCCGTTGGCACTCGCAGGTTGCGCTGCTCCCTAGGTCAGGTGCTTAAAAAAAGCCGACGTGGGCATTGCACAGCTGTCTAGCCGCCATCGGTCAGGGGGCATCGTACCTCTCTCTCTCTCTCTCTCTTTGCATGTGCAGCAAGAGTGCTTCTATTTCTTGAAGACGACTTTTAACACGTCACCATAATTCTGTCCCCAGCACTTGACCGAATCGTTCAAACAGCCATCTAACTGTGTACTTGGATGTGTCTCACACTTAGAAAGTGGCTAATAGCCAAAGTACTGATACCCGATATACCGCGATGATATGTGGGATAGTCTCAATTGACCAATTTGGATGCGCCCCCACATTGTTGCCATACCTCAGGAGGCTGCGAATGGTGTCGTCACGAACCAAAGGCCCACATGATGTGATAAGTACAACAACCACTGAATTGATCATAGTCCCTAGCTGATGATTTAGGAGGCCCCAGCGCACCCCAAAGAATGATACTATCTTGTGCAACAAGGCACCCCCTTGGTTCAGCAGCCCAGCGAGAAATCCGTGGGTCGGCCAGGCTGGACCCGGAAAAAAAGACGTTGGGCCGGTGGGCCGGTTACTAATTTAAGTCCTTTTCTAAAAAGTACTTGGCTCACCCGAAAGCATGTATAAGGGTGCCCTAGAGTAGAAACAAACTGTTTTTGCAATTTCCATGTTTCAGCGGTCCTGTCTATTCTGGGGTTGGTACACCACTGAAATCCAACCTGGAATCCTCGAAAATGCCGTTTCCAATAGGTGCCTTAGGCAAGTACACCACTCTCAGAATCACTGCATTGGAAAGGATAATGAATAAAGCCAGCTCACTCACTACTTGGGGCTGCAGTTGGGGTTTGAAATGGATCTTGCATGCTATAGCCACTGTAGCCTCTGCAAGTTGGGGTACAACCCCCGTATCGTCATGGCTAGATGGCCACATTTGAAGTGGAGCTGCATCCCAAAAAATTGGTCCATTTTAAGGTTGTGAGCCATGAGTTTTCATTGCAGAAACATCCACATCTGGGAATGGGTTGAAATTGGGGGACCAATGGGCCACAAGATTTGCTATTTTCAGTATCAAACCATCTGTCTTGGAAGGTTTCACACTTTTGGTGTAGCCATTTATATCGTCTACCATTAGAAGCTGATCCACCCATTGTATTCTTCTACAGTATTTTTGCTTGATTTTTCTTGCACCTTGAGGAAACCGGACATGTCAAGAAGTCAAATTGGGTCATGGTGTCTATCCAGAAAGCTTGACACCTGCAAATGACGAGTCAAAAACAACATGATCTCGAACATCCTGGAAAAAAACATTTGATGTGGCCGAACTACAATTATTCACTTACCTGAAACTAGCTATTTCCTTGTAGATTCAGAAGAGCACAGCCCCTGCCCGCAGGCTAAAGCTACTGAATTTTGCAGTCGTTTTGGGATGATTCCGAAATATCATTCCTGTGACGTCACACAGGAAGAGGTCATGATAATTCATCCATTACTGAGGCAACTCCACTGCCATAAGCCAACCCCAACCCAATCTTAATAGGTACGTGCTGCTGGCGAGCCCAAAAATAACAGAATACAAGAACATATTAATGGGATAATAAGAGATACTGATGGATAATCACGGCTAACTACAATGAACCATCCCCACTTGAGGATTAAGAAATTGATCATGCCCCTATGTGGCATGATTTAACGGTAATTATTGGGAGATAAAGATGACCAACAAAGGTTGGTTACTGGGATGCAATGCTGCTTGGGAACCGTATAGACGTGACACACACTTGAACGTGACTGCTGAAAAGCGTCAGTGGCACTGATTCTTGAAGATGGTGAGCAATCGGGCTACAATCCCACTTTGGACATTCCCGGATACAACTCAGGTGATCCTAAGGCTAGATACCAAATTGAATAGAGCCAATATTATAGAAAAAGAATGGTTTCTAGATGGATGCTGTATCGGATTGGTTTTGAGGGAAGATCTACAAGAAACATCAAGAAACCATGGATTTCCCCTGCAAATTTTGCCTTTAACCAATCCATGGATTTTAAGATTACGGCCAGGAATTGCTATCAGCCGACCTAAGGATCACTCAGGAACACGAGATATACAACCAAACGGAAGTTCTGCCCTTAGGAATAGATTTGCTGGGGCCGAGAAATGAAATAATATTCCCAGTAGATTTCCCAAATGGTCGGTTAGCCAATGGGAAAATTAAAAGTCAACTTCCGCAAATGCACGATAGGAATTGATAGCCGATAGCAACCATGGTCACTTAACAGTTATGACTCCCGTGAAATAAGTTCCCGGTGCATTTCGGAAGCTGGATTTGCCCACGAATGCCAAGCCAAGAAAACACACTCCCCACGCGGATACATATCCTCATTCGCAATCAGCTTGTAAGCCACATAGAACTAGGGGACCATTTACGTATTTGGCTTATACATGCTTATACCATGGATATGAACCCCTGATTCAGTGGGACTTCCGAGGAGATTCTGGACCAATCAAATCAACCAGACCGGGTGACCCGTGCCTTCCACGTCTATCTCTTCAGTTGATCCAAGTTAATTCGATCACTTAATCTAATCCAAATATCTGCTATCTATACACATTGCGGCTGCGAAGCCCTTACTAGCTGCGACGTATACCGCAGAGGTTTCCAAGCTGAAGTCGACTTCGTCAAAGGTGAACCCCCCAAGCAATGATCTGAGTAATTCTAAGTACCAAATTCCCCAGGTTTTGCCAGTTATCCTCTGGTAATAAAATGTGGACGGCTGGGAAATACCCGAACTAAATGGGGCTTCCAGCTGGAAAAATCATCGAACTGATCAAGGAAGCAAGAGGCCTCCTAAGGGGTTGCAAAAATGAAGCAATTTAAGCCATTTAAGCCTTGAAATCCACGGTAGTTGAGTCATCATCTTTTTAGCATGGCCTTAGATCTTGGTTTTCTCCCCACTATCAAAGAGTGATTTCCCCAAGGGGACGGGCTCCACGCACCAAGTTCCTATCTCTGGAGCCCCTGCCTCTACACTCAGGACATATCAAGGAATGTAGGAAGTTTCAAGGAAGCGACGGCCAAATACTTACACAATCATAAGTTCATTTCTAGATTCAGCCAACTATAAATTCATATATTCATCTGCATAGTTTGCTGGTTATATGAGCTACCATATCCTCTTCCATAGCAAAATGTAAAGCTTAACCAACTACAAACCAAAGGTTTACCCAGTATCCACCATAAACCCCAGGTAATCCAATCCTAAAACCAATTTATTCAACTGTAACAATGGGGTCTGTTAAACCGCTTAATCATACTTCGATATGGTCTGCTTGGTGTCAAGCAAACAAAAAGTATGTAAACAATCATGCACATTTATACAACTTGATGCATATACATAACCGTAAAATGCAAAAGAAAGGGTCCAACAAACTAATGATCTAACTTTCTTCAAGTAAGCCAACTATTTCAGCTCACCTTTGGCAAACCCCAATGGTTTTAAATGTCCAAGCTAACGCTATTCTAGTATATAGGATTCCACTTTTCTATTTCGGTACTGACGATGTTATTCTAATGAGGGTATAATATGTCTGCAGTGTGTCACAAATAACATGTCTAATTTCAAATCTATTTTGGGGTTACGAATTACAGCTATAAAATCATCTTGCATGGAGCAGATAGACTAGGAATTGCCTATCCGGATGATTTCCAGGTGCGGCCCCGCAGTTACAAGTTGGCTGATTTTCAGGGCCCCACCTCGGACGACGTCACGGTGTGGGACATGACGTCATTGCTGGTGAACCGACCACTTGATCTTAGATGGGCTCGCAAGCGAAAACAGGCAATGTCATGTAATAATCAACCAGAAAAATAGAAAAGTATAGTTGCAGTACCACTAATTTAGTTTGATTTTCCCTGTTCTTAATTTGTTTGGGGAAGTACCATTGGATCATGCCGTCATAACCATGAATTCTCGGAGCTTTGGAACAGGAGGATTTGGATCAGCAAAGTCTGTTGCTTGAAGCAACGAAATGGGAATTGAGATTCGGGAATACGACGACTTACTGGTGCTTAGTAGGGAATGGGGGTTGCTGGGATGATTATTAATGGTTATTGTAGGTCATTCCCCCATTCCCTGCTAAGCACCAGTAAGACGAACAGTTTATGATGGGATATAACTCACGGATATTGATGCGACATAGACATGATCAACAACATGGAGTCCCGTCCCCCGAAGAATCATTCAGGTTTGTCTGAACATGAATATGTGCCGACATCTCCGGCAAGTCTACTTTTTGTTTAGTTGGGTAAGTTTGAGGATCATCCCACTTAGTAAGTGGTTCACAAGCCTAGTTTAGTAAGTCCCCTAAACGCGTTTTAATTCTATATGTAAGTGGGTTATAACCCGACTTACTAGCAATCACTAGCAAGTTTACTAAGTGAGATGATCCTCCAAATACACGAATTCGCCAAGCTGAAAGCTTCGGCTACGCTCCTGGAATCCATTTCCCTTCCAAGTGATTCAGAACGACACTGTTTTTTTGGTGTAATGTGGGCAATTATTACCCTACCATTTGGGGATGGTCAAAAAAACAATCCATAAAAAGGTGATTTTTGGGGTGATTAATTATTGGGTTTTAAACAAATTACCAGGTTGATGCATGTTTAACAACCAAACCTGAGGATTTCATCAAAGATACAAAGGGATCAACGTCGCATGTGTTGCATGATTCTATTCAAATCATTTTGTTCTATCCTCAAGAGCTCTCAATGATCTACCAAGGCATGCATCGGATTCTTTTTGGCAACCAGTCAACCAGGGTGATGTTCGAAACCGACAACATCTGGACACATGTTCAACCCCCAAACCTATAGGTATTATTTTTCTATTGTCAAAATCAATTTGCAGTATCCAGTATTCAGGCAATTAACAGATTCTCCACAACAAACATAGAGCCAGAAATCAGCTGATCTAAAAAGGAGGATTTATGCGCTTAAGAATGATCTCCAACATGTGAAGAGGTTTGGCCAGCTAGCTGTGTTGATGGTCTGAAAACCACGCCATACACTGCACGTTGTTATGCTCACATCGCAGAGGATGTGGTCGGATTGTTATTCAATCCTCCGCAACGTTGGCGGAACGCGGTTCGCAGTGAAACCTTCCACGCGACAGGTAGCCTCTAAAACTACCTCAAGTATGTTCATGTATTTTCTATTAATTATTATTATTATTGTTAATTATCTATATGGATCCTCCATGGAATTTCATAGGCACAGCCTGGACTAAAGTGACAGCTCAGAGCACAAGTCCTCCCTTTCGCTTAAATTAGACGATCTGGCCAGTTTCTGGAGGTAACCCCATCAGATCACACCCGGCTCGGGGACAGCCAAACTTATAGCTTTCCACTGCGGAAAACAGCAAGAATGGAAAGATAAAGGAAACAAAAAACACAAAATTCCGTGGGGGGTTCAAAGGGACATGAATTCACTTTGATTGCGCACTTGCCATTTTGCCCCCCACATTATGACCCATATCTAAGATCACCTATTTTTCTACTTTCCTGCATTCCAACTTGGTGCCACCTCAACATGTCAGAGTCTGGGGCCCTCAATTGCGCAAGTTCAAAATTCCAGAGACCTGATGATAGGAGGTGCTTACACTGCATATGCGACCCAACATTAATCTGGGATCATTCTCACCCCAAGGCCGTGAATGCCCATGAAAACCAACTATTATTTTGGCACATCATTGTATGTTCCCATATTGTCCATCTTGTAGGAGATTACACTACCATAAAACATACATTTTGCTTAAAGAAAAACAGTACAAAAACCCTTTTAAATCCATATAACATCTTAGTAAACAATGTAAACACCATTAATGCGGGAAAGCACATCATAAACCTACCATTTTACCACTTGGGGATCGTTTATAACACCCATAAAATTGGTGATTCTTGTCGCTGCTAGCATCAATTGTTCACCGGCGGCTTGCGCGTGTCATAGCTATAGATGGTCCTGCTCCCAAGGTGCAATTCAGCATCGGCCTCGGTTTTTCAGCACCCCAGAAAAAATGGAGGATCATCTCACGGATCGAAAGTGGTTGGGAATTAGTTATAACCTATGTCATTCTGCTTGGGAAGTGGCCTAGATAATATAAATGGGTGTTCCCATTTTCCCATATATCATATATACTTATATATATTATATATGTGTGTATGTAAAAATGGATTATGACTATGCTTACTAACTAGATTGCTGAGTGGGATTACATATTCCACCTTTTGTAGTGGGGGTGGGTCACTTTTGGCTTGGCTGAATCCCCATGGGTTTTGTTTTTCAATCCCTTGATAAATCGGGAAACTCTTTATAGCTCATTGGCTTCCCATTCAAGCCTATAGCTCCTTAGATCCCTCCTGACCAGGGAGATCCATGGAGAGTCAATAATACTCCCGTGATTTTGGGAGCGTATTGAAATTTGGGAGGCTAGAACTATTGAATTTGGCCATTTGGGTCTTTAAATCAATGGATTGGTTTAAGGGAAAACCTACAGGAAACCATTGTTTTCCTCATGGCATACAAGGGGTTCCTGTAAATTTTCCCTAAAACCAATCCATTGATTCAATCACCCACATGGCCAAGTCAAGGAGGTATAGAAAATATGATCCGAGGATGGGGTCTGATTTAAATCAAGTCAAAGTACATGACCCCAGTTACCAGTTGAGGCAAGAACAAGAAAGTATCATTTCCACGTTTTCGGCAAATTATGCCCAGTTCTTTGAGCTACATTAAGCGTCTAGGTAGATCTTCTGTGAATTGTATGAAGGGTGGATTTAGATGGATTTACGGTACACAAAACAAATCCGAAGAATACAAGATGCAATAGCTTTGTGTTTGAAACTCTCTCCGAACTGTACCCAATTCAATAGCTCGCCAGTTCTGTCGGAAGAATTCAAACCGGTATACCATATCTCGAACCAAACAAATTACAGTGAATGGGGAATGGAAGTTTTCACCAAACACTAGCCGTAGGATTTGGAAAATGCTAGTGGTCGTTTATGGCCCCGCTTTTTGCTTGGTGCTTTGTTCGCCTGAACTCTACAATAAAAGAGCACCCTGAATACCCCTCAGCACAAGACTGAACAGACTAATCAATCGAAATTGAAATTCTGCCACTACAAAAAACTGGATAAACAAACATCAGGATCCAACGTTCGAACCTTGGAATGCGTTGGAATCACGTCAGCAACAAAAGTTCATCAAATGATTCCACATTAACTGAATAATGCGTATAATATTTAATGAACCCAGATTTGGACCCAAGCTACGATTCATTATCATTATTATCAATTAAACATCAATCAACCCCATATTTTGTTGCTTAAACCTCCAGATTAAAACAAATTCCACACGATCTTCTCCACCTGCCTGGGGGCCCAGACCCAATCAGACGCACCCGCCTTGCGCAAGAGCTCCGCAATCTGCAACGGACCGCCAAATGAGCGCGTCACGTGTTTCAGAAGGGGAGCTAGACATGACGATAAGCGACGAAAAATGGAGATATCCTGCAGTTTAAATGGTTCTAGTCAGGTTCTAAGATGATTTTGAAATGGTATACTATAGGGATCTATAGGGTTTAAGTCTGGTTCGATATGCTTCAGTCCGTTCCTGATTGAAACATAAAAAAGGTTCATTCTGACTAGGACGTATCTTTTCAACAAGGCCGTGTCTGTCCTGTCTTGGTTTGGAAACTTAAGTTTTAGCGAACTAAGGTGCGTAATAATCCGATCCGAAGAGCATGGCTGAGCATGATCCGACCCAATACATAACAAGCAGCGCCGATATCTTAAATGATGATTTGCGAGGAGATTTCTCAGCAAATCAAACAATGGTAGGTTGAAGAAATTGTGCTTTTTGCCGGTTGACAGGCAACAATGACATGGAATAGGTCCGGTCCAGGTATTTAATAAGGTGGATCAAGTCTATGTACTATGTCCCAAGAAACTCAAGACCTACTTGGTGCGGACATCTTGGATGGTTCCCCCAATGTCAACCGCTCTTTATTGCAGGGTCTTTTGAAGTGGTGCGATGACTCGTCGGAATGCTGGGGCCCCCGATGCAAAGGCCATCCCAGACGGACCGTTTCTTGTGGATTCGCCCATGCGTTGATCAGAAATCATCCAGTCGATTACCCTCCGGTAATCAAACATGGCAATGGAACATCGGCCATTGATAGATGATTTTCCCATTAAGAACTCCATTTATAGGGGATTGTCCAATTGCCCAGAGGGTATTCCCGTATTTTCTGGCTATTCTCCTGCTTTTAGATGGTTAAATCCCAATGATCCAGTCGGTCCACAGATGTGGGCCTTCTACGTGGCTGAAACACATCGCTAGCCACAAAGTGGGCCCCCCACGCCTACGAAATCGCTCAGTTGGCAAACATAACTCTTAGAACTATGGTTTATACCACTTACAACTATGACATAATATTCATGTGGTTTAGAAACCACCGAACATGACTGGGGGTCCCACATGTTCTGGGATTTTGCCCACCAATTTTGCTCGGATGGGCTATGTTTTTTTTTGTGTGTGTATGGTTTGTGCAACTGGTTGGTACCGGGGTTGTATCACCATATTGTTGGTATAAACCAACCTCAACCTTCCAACCATACTTCTTTATATCGAGATGACCAGTTTTCCCAGTTATCATATAATTTTGGGTTTGTGGATGTTTGTGGGTTTACAAATGAACCATGGATCTGGGTAAAATCAACAGAGATTTCACTCATCTGAAAAAAGGATAAACATGGCCTAATGTGGGTAAAACAACAATAAACCATCCCCCAAATCACCATTTTTATAGGCGGGATTCCAACCATTCCCAAATGGGTGGTTTATGGCACTGTTTTCCCCACATTACAGTGAGATGATTCGCCGAATCCCATTCCCATGATTCCCATCATTCGGTCATGGCGCCTCTTTGGCCCCCAAGCTTTGTGCCAAGTTCAAGGCACAGGTTCCGTCAGGTGCCTGGAGAAGAAATAGACAGAAAACATGTACCAGTATACCCTCTGGTTGTGACTAACATAGCCATGGAATAGCTGGTTAATTCTGAATGATTTTCCCAGCTAGAAATCTCCATTTAGATGGGGATTGTCCATGGCTATGTTAAATAACCAGAGGGTAATAGATTGTAGTATATTGTACTCATTGTAATTGAAATGCAAATAAATAAATGTTTGCAGAATCCACACGAATACAATCTGAAGGATCAGAATGCAGGGGAGAGGCATGGTGCTTGGTGTCATCCAGATTCCGGGAGGCAAATCTTTCCACACGACCAGCAAAAAGTTACACATGGTTTTCCTATTTCAGTTTATATGGCGTTTCGGCCGCCACGTTTCATTACCCAAACGTCCCGGTACTTGGGAGCACAGTTCCACGGTATCCGTCTCAATAGTCATTTGGGCTACGAAATGCCAATGGTACTAGTTATACCCATAGAACCAATCCCAACTACACCCAAATTTTAGAAATTCCAGTTTACATCCAGCTATAGCTATAGAGAGTTTTCCCATTGACCAAATGATGTATTTATACAAATGAATATAACACACACACACTCATATTCATATATATATATATATATGTATATTCCATAGATATTTTCCACAGATATGTTCCACGTGCCCTCCAGTAAATTAACATAGACCCTGCCAAATAGGTCTTGGAAGAGGGTACGTCGATTTGAGGATGCTGTTCCCTTTATGTACAACAAACAATGGCCCGTTCTGCTTCGCCCACCTTGGAATCCACGTCCACCGGAGGCCAGGCGTTTTCCATCATGGCCTTCACCTGGCGTGTGGAAGCCGGGGGTGAAGGAGTGAACTGATTTGGGATATGAAAAAACGCTATGGAAGACACATCATATCCACACCTACAATCATCTACAGAATCTACATCTATGTGTTTGTTTGTGTTTGCATAGTGTGTTTGCATCTATGTGTTCATATGTGTTCATGTAATATCCTATATCTATATCAGAAATGTTATCTAACTATATCAATATCATTATAAACAGTTGTCCAACAAATCTCCGGTCAATCCGGTTCTAGGGAATCACCGTTCGATCCTTTTTGTGAACTCCCATGTGCCCTATCAAAGCGTAGTTGTTAGCAGTCAGCAGGAAGGTGTGACTTAAGTGCTGAGTTTGCTATGTCAAGCTTTGGATTGAATGCAATATGGTTTCCTGTCAAAGTGGTCATTACCAAGCAACACACTTGAAAAATGGGAGATGGATGCAGTTGGGAAAATCCTACATAACCATTGTCATACCCTAGTTCTTTTGGGGCCATAAACCACTTACCATATGCGTTCATGGGTCCTGCACATCAAGTTGTGTCCAAACAGTCCAACTCAAACGCTACCAAGAGACCAAGTCGGTGCGTTTGCTCTGAACTGCCAGGATAAAAGGTGTGGTGCAGCGGTGTCCATGGTCACGATGGTTCACATTGGCACCGCCTGCGACATTTTAAGCAGGAGGACCCCAAGAATCATTGGGGTTCAGGGGATTCCCATATGCTCCATGGTGCTGGTATATTTACCTACATGACTTACATGACTGGGATATTCCATACATGGAGCATAGGGGATTGGTTGAAAGAACAACATGCAGAAGACCACGGTTGTTGCCATTGTGTATATGTACAATATGTTCATGGACTTTGTTCCTCCATCCAAGTATGGAAAAGAATCATGAAGATTCAATGAAGAACAACGTGCAATACATAATGAGGACTATTGTGTGAACCAACTCGCATGTGCAAGAAACCGGAAGTTTTGAAAGCTAGGCATGTAGCGCCAAACAATACCTCCTCAATGATAAGATTTCAGGAAGGCAAAGGCTAGAACCATGTGAATCACCTCCAACATTCAATAAAACCTAAATCCTCAAATGGCAGAAAATGTCACATCTGTGTGCAATGGATCTGAAAAATCAACAACCACTTGGTTGGTTGCCACGTCGGGTTGACGCGCACCTTCCCGGACAATGATTCATTCACCATGGGATAAAATACATGGTGGGATGGAACAAAATCATCTGAAAATTTTCCCATTAAAAATGGTGATTTTCCATAGTTATGTTAGTTTACCAGAGGGTAAAATCAAGCTGGAAAGCAACGATGTCACCAATTCAAAACCATAGGCCGACAGGGAAAGTCTGGTTTGAGACAGTGGCACTATCAAGGGCCAAATATCTGTGACCAACTTTTAAAGAACAGCTTAGCTTAGCTCTCAGTGGGGTGTATTTCGACAACTGAAAAGTGAAAATCCTTCACCAACCTGAAACCTTTCGTTGCTGTGAAGTCGTTGTAACTTATCCAATATTATCGGTATTTATTGAATTACATTGATAGCCATTGAGAATTACTTATTGTCCCATTATAAATGCCCCCATTTAGCCATATGCTCGATGTATGGAAGTCTTTGATCATCATTTACCCACAAAATTAGCCAGTCATGTAGGTAAATATACAGTTAATGGCCCGAAATACCAGTTGTAAGTCAGTAAACTAGCCCATTTTGTGGAATGATGACCCCATGAAAATAATCATTTTCATGAAAATAGCCTGCAAAAAGCTTCAACTGTGGGTTCATTGATTGGTTGAAAGAACACCATTGCAGGAGACCATCATTCCAGTGACGCAGTGAGGTCACTATAATCTAGACCCAGACCATTTTCCATTAGATATATTTGGATATATTATACTGTTGATCATGGATAATGGAAAATATACATATACATATATATATATATATATTACAAACAATAAACCTTTAAATAAATAAATGAATGTATAATTATATATATATATATATCTATATCATGATATTGTGTTGTACCACCTTTCCCTAACCACACACTCCGCGCCTCGAAGCAAGGCCTCCACGCAGCTCAAAGTGCCACGCGAAGGTGAAGACCTGGTTGGTCTTGGCCAGGTGGTGGACAGGAAAATCACCAGGAAAGGTCATGGAGAAGAAGGAAAATCATGAAAAATCTATGAAAAATCATGGAACAGCAGGAACATCATGGAAAAAAGCAAGGAAAATAAAAGGGAAAAACAAGGAAAACCATGGAACAATAGGTTGGAAACATTGAGAAACACGCATCGATGAGCTGAAGTAAAATTCACTGAGAATGTGCAGGAAACCATGGCACCTTCAAATTTGAACGGCTTCAACTGCAGTCATTTTCCTCTTCAATTCTACGGGGTGGTGCCCCATTCTGTTAGCAATATATCAATAATGGGATTTATAGACCAACTAACATAAGGGGGGGCACCACCTTGTGGTGTATATGGGTAGATTTCATGATTGTTACATATTATTAGTCATTTGTCAAGATCGTGTATCGATAGAAACTCAGAAAATCCTTTCATTCTTGCACTTCATCTACCCTCCGGTAATCAAACGTGGCAATTGGAAATCCCTTATAATGGAGGTCTTAATGAGAGAAACCCCTATAAATGGTGGATTTTCCATTGCCTTGTTTGATTACCAGGGGGTATATCCAACAAATGGTTGATGTTAACAATCCTAGAGCTAGTTAAGCTGGAGATGGTGGACAGATATGTAATATCAAGTGCATGCACACCCAAACGTCCCAAATGTAGGTAACAAATCTTCCATGGTCAATACATTCCCTACGTCTGGTCATCCCATATCATCTCACCATCATCAGGGATTGCTTATAATTGCTGATGGTAACCAATGATGGGCTTTGATCATCCCATTCTGCGACCAAGGCAGCAACCAGTCCAAGGGGCTGGTAGCTGAGAAATTGGTTGCAACCCCATGCCGCTCAGATCCCCATGCTACTGAATGTCTCCATGTTTGCTGCTTAAATGCAAAGGTCGCAAAGAGGTCATAGTATGTCACAGTCCCATTATGTCCCATTTGTTCTCCTCGGCTACCGACTATGTTCGCTTTAATTTCAGGGTCATTCACGGAAATCATTTAGATATGCTACGTACATGATACAAGAGATATATATATATATATTTCTGCTCCGAGCATTTTCGCTAATCTATAGGACTGAGTGAAGGTACCAATTTTGGGGGTATTATATGTACATTGCAAGTAAATTGGACATAGATGCGTTGATTCTAGTAACACGCCCAGGCAGATCGTCCATTCTTGGCAAAGGGCAGCAGGTGATGATGCAACGGAGTGAGGCCATCTAAGTCCTGGAGCAGGATTCGGGAGATTTCCGGATGTCTGGCACTTGGAAATACCAAACCAACCACGGATTACTCTCTGGTGAACTAACATAGCTACTGAAAATGGCCATTTATAGTGGATTTTCCCATAACAAATGGTGATTTTCAATGGCTATGTTAGTTTACCAGAGGGTAACAATTCTTGAACCAACAGCAAATGGATTACTTGGTGGTTGCTCTCACGAGGCGTTTTTGGAGGTTATGCCCCCAGTTGTCAATGGATAAACCCTACATAGTTGGCACCTGGGTCTACCGCTCTGACCACCGCCACATGACTCACTTGAGGACACAATAAGAAAAGCATCTGGTAAGAAACTGAAAAAATCTGTTGCCAGGCAATGACCAGTTCTCAATTCACCCTTTGCTCATTTTTACCATTTTCAGAAAAAAGGATTCATATTCTCCACATGTTTTGAAAATGATTGACTCCATATGTTCAATCAGCGCACAACAATCCACTGGTCCTCTGCGGTGGGGTCGGCAGTGGCGGCCAAAAGCGCATGGACATCATGGACAGGGTCCGTCTTAACCTGCCATGGCAGGGATGGATTTTTCATGGCGCCGCTACACTTTGCAACATTTTTTTGTTGCATCAAAATGTGGGAAACCCAACGGTTTCATTAACGATGTATAGTCTGATTGTTGATGATTAGCGGATATCCTTATTTTGTGCCATTACAGTTAGGCCAACAACAAAACTGTCTTATCACAAAAGTCTTGCCAATAAAATGGTTTAGATTTGGACTTTAGGAATAAGACATTCCAAGTACCCAAATGCTCCATGTATGGCATATTTACATACATGATCATACATTCGGGTGTTTTTTTGGTGTGAATGTTGATGAATCTTCCATACATGGAGCATATAGGTCAGCGAATTCACCAACAATCACTGGATTGGTTTAAGGGAAAATTGACAGGAAGCCTCTATATTTGATGGGGAAAACATGCGAAAACCATGGTTTCCTGTAGATTTTCCCTTTAACCAATCCAGTGAAACAAAAATGCCCACCTTCACGAAGGAACTCCAGGCGGGGTCTGGATGTGTCCTCGGTCCATGAGCTTGCCGAGTGTTTCTTTCGACACATCCGGGATTTCACAAGCGTTAGCCTCTGGTATACTCACAGTTTGCTATGGAAAATCACATTTTTTTATGGGAAAATCAACTATAAATGGGCAATTTTCAATAGCTATGTTAAATCACCAGAGGATAGATTCGTTCCACAAGTTGGATGGGATTAATGTGCTCGATGGGATAATCATGGAATAACAATAGGATTGCAATAGGGATTTTGTGACAGGGAGAATCATCACCTAAATCACATGGAGTTTTATTTTAAACTTAAGTGGATGTGCAAAACCCACCATGTGTAGATAATTTTCCTCGGGAAACCATGGGATTTCGACACATATGTTAATTTACCACAAGGTAAATGAGAATAGAATGAAACATTTCTTTTACCACACATATGGGTTTGTGACTGAATAATTGGTGATTTGTTCCATTCCCTCATAGTCAAAACGAGGTCATTTAACAAACAAAAACAGTGAGTTGACCCTGAAAAATGATGACTTAGATCCAGAATGATGACTTCACAATCAGCAATGTGATATAGGCTATAGGTGGTTCCTTAAACAGTGGCGACCCCCCAAACCTTCACCATGAACCAAACAATTAGCCAATAAATAACTACTGCATGATTTTGGGATAAATTGGGCTACCAGCAATGTTGATACATCATAGAATATCTAGGGTCATGTTCAACCCCACAGCTAGGATTTAGATTCTTAGTTTCAATTCATTTCAAATATTGCCCTAAACGCAAGATGTTCCAAAAACATTGATCCAAATAATGGGAGAAAGGACTCAAAGCCTTGCGCGACACAGTGCCTCGGCTGCAGAGCTCCTTGATCTCATTCTGCTCTGCAAACACCGCAAAGCCCAGTCGACGAGCTGCTGAAGCTCCTGTGAGGCCTGTCGATTACCCCGGTGTGATCGAGGGGCATGTCCAGAGGAGCCCGCTGGAGGAGCTCATCGTCATCTGGATCTGTGCTGAGCTTCGGAGATCCCTCTCCTTGGCCCCGAGCAGTCAGCCGCACACCACAGCAGGATGCTGAATGTGCTGAATGTGCATCATGAAGCTGTGCACCCCAATGTTCATCTTGATATACGCTGATCACTCTTGGACACAGATTTGGCCGATCATGCTGGACTTGGACGCAAACCTCATGCGCCCTCAGGTCAGTCGGCAAGCTTGACGTAGAAATTGATGCCAAACAGGCAGCACACTTGGTAGCTGCCTCCTTTGCCTTCTTTCATCTGAATAGAAGGAAGCAAACTGAAAACAGAGACTGACCTACTTTCACGAGCGCAGCTAAAGCCCAAAGCAGTCAAATCATCTAACAAACAACAGACTTGCCAGTGGACCTACCAGACTTACCAGCAACATCAGCAAGCAGGTGGCCGAATGATATCCACTAAATAGATATATTTAACATTATTTAACCAAATGGAAACACCGGCAAAAATGATGGACTTCAACGCCCCTGAGATTAAGACACGGCTACTCTCGAAATCATTTCATTTGTAAATGATTGATTTTAGGGTTGAATTCCTCTATATACTATGAATTCATAGTTCATACACAATTGACCTGGTTGGTGGTTTCAAACCCCCTTGAATACGCTTGTCATGCGGGATCACGATCCCATTGCTGTGGTGGAACCCCACCAAATATGTATACACATACTTATAGATATATATTACCCTCTGGTTATTTAACATAGCCATGGAAGCCATGGCCCATTTATAGATGATAAACATGGTGATGTCCCGTTCTTAAAGATGGTGATTTTCCATGGCTATGTTCAATAACCAGAGGGTATATGTTCCCTCGGGATTCCCCAGGTCTGGTTGCTTCCCATTGGGAAAACCAACAAGTCACCACCTTATCGATCCCAAGGAGTCTTAAGCACCAGCAACCGATCCCATATCAGAAAGGCCGGAACGCAAACCACCAGCAACCACCATCAATTTTCAGTGCTTAAAAAAAAACTACTAGGCTAGTCGGCTAGCAATGCAATACTCAACATATAGTTGTAATACATTATGCTCACGATAAACCTGGTGATGCCAACTACAGTTATGGAGTTATGGTGAACACATATAACCAAACAAAAGTATCACCCATTGACCTTACTTAGCCTTAGTTGATCATCTGGGAATGAAACTTGGCAATGGAAAATCCACCATTTAGATCCGTTTAGTTCGATGACTTTCCCTGCTATCAACCTCCATACAGATCGCAGATTTTCCAGCTAGCCATGTTTTGATTACCGGACGGTAATTTCCCATCAAGATGATGCTCACAACTTAGAAGGAATTTCATACCAAAGTGTTGAGATTCCAAATAGATGCTTAACCTGACCTTTTAGTTAACCCATGTTAACCCAATACTCAGTACTGATCCGTTGCTTGACGTTTCACCAGCCAAGGCGCCACCACACCTCGTCCTCCTCGGGTTCCGCCTCAACCTCCTCCACGACCGGCGCCGGCGCTGGTACCGGAACAGGGGCAGGTGCTGCCTCCATGGCCGGGCAGGGAGGGCACCGGTTGCGCTGATGAAAATGGTGGATTAGCCTATGTTAAACCGGCCAAAATGGCTTAGAACCCAGAAAGTTGTAGATCAAACGATTTACAATTTACAGTACCAGATATTCATGGATATCATCCTCATTGCTCTTCCTGAACTTCTCCTTGCGGTCTTGCATTTCCATGAGATGGTCGCCGTCCACCACAATGCCCATGCGGTTATCGTTGAGTTCCAGCAACATGTTCAACGTACTCTCATCATCTCTCATCTTCTTCGGTCCGTGTTGGTGCTTCATCAGGTTGCACCACATCAGCCTTCTCCGCACCGGTGTCGCTCTCATGCGATGACAGGTCTGATGTCTCATCTGCCTCCTTGTCGTCATCCCTGCCAGTAATGAAGCTGCAAGTTGCAATGCAATGCATCTTCTGGGTCAAATGCCACCCGATGCCATACTTGGTGAGTACATGAAGAGACCTCGGATGAAAGCAACCCTGTATCCCTGGACATCTCCAACATGGTCCGAAACCATACCCTTTTCTGGAAGCATCCTCAACAGGGGTGCGTGCCATGATCGGGGCATGAGAACCGGCGTATCCCTCAGCGCCTGCAAAGTCTTGGGATGAGCAGGATGTGGCAAAACGTGCCGTCTTCAAGGGGATATGATATAACTCGTACTAACCAGTTCACCAAATCCATGGCCGATGTAGGTGGGCTGAAACAGTGCTGAAACGTGACATTTTGATGATTAATTAGTAGGTTTCGAAGGGAATGTTCCCTGCCAAAAGTTCTATTCTGTTGGTTGAGATTGAGGCCCTGCCCAGTTCCAAAGTTGAACATGTTCAATCGCCACCAGCCTACCTCGCTTACCAGTTCTAGAAGAACCCCCCTAGCTTAACCCATCTATCCCTTCCAACCTCCATCCCTATCCTCATCCCATCTCTGCCTCCTCGTTCACTTCTTCTCCTTGGAGTTGCTTTACTGGGTAAACAAAATCCTGCAAATTCCCCATTGCTGGTGGATTTGGTCATATACAAATATATGCATATGTTATCTAATGGTTTTATCCAATTTTTGTAGCTACTAGTAATTTGCATCCATGTTTACTCATTTCCTGCACCAAGCCATGCCAAATCCCAAGGAACTGGTCTCATATGGCTTTAGGTGGAACATAATGCGAAAAAATGCCAAACATATGCCAAAATAATGGAAGATATGCCACGTCTTGCTCCCCGCACCTAACCCTTCCCCATAGAACATATTCTTTATGGATTGCCCCAATGTTGGATTTTCTTTTGGAAAATCAAGAGTAACCAATCCAGGAAAACCCGCATGTAACATAAAGGAAAAAACACTTGATTATATCGCCTTGTTTAGTGTCTCAAACTCACATTTGATTGGGAAAATAAAAAAAAGTCAAGTAAATCATGTGGATTAGATTCCATATAGTATAAATCCCAATGTTCATGGTAAAACGTCCATATATATCCCGAAAAACAACAAGCAACTATTGTTGTATTATTGGGACATGACCCATATTAGACAAAACCACCCATATAATTCATTAAAACAACATTCGGTCACTGTCAACGGAATCTATAAAAACCAATCATGTAATAATATCACCATGGGAAAATCACTTCAACTAATACCTTGTTATGCCAAAACACCGTGTCGCCTCCCCTAATATTGGAATATAACTCTAATCATCTTTTATAGAACTACTAGTAGTTAGCAAATGGATTTGGAATATGGCGGTTTATAAGCCCAGTTGCAAACCAGTTGGCGAATCCCCAAGCCCAGTCCAACCATTTGATGTTCATGCTAAAAAGTTCATGTTTTCCACATAAATCACCAAACAACTAGTGTTATATCCCATGTTAAATAAAAACACCTTAAGGCATAGCCAAGTCGCCCCTCTCTTCGCGTTCCTTCCGCGCTTCCGCCTCCGCCTGCGCCGCCGCCCGCGCCGCCGCCCAGCGCGCCCGCGCCGCCGCCTGCCGCGCCGCCTGGCGCTTCGCCTCGCGCTGCGCGTCGCGCTGGGCGCGCGTGGCGTCCGAGAGACCGGGGCCGTGGAGGCGGATGAAGTACCTGGGACACGGAGGATGGGATGGTTGCGGTTGGTGGTGAAATTTCAACGTTGGGGAACACATATATAGGTTGATCATGTAGGGGTTATTCATGTAGCTTCCACTGTAGGTTTCCTCGGGTACACCGAATTTCCTCCAAGTTGTGGATGACCTTGACTTAGTATTGAAACCTCTGGTGGCTAGGGTATCTCCCATTTTAATCGAAACCCCCATACGTTATATCCATGATTCCTAGAAAGTGGTGAGCCAGTTTCTTAACTAAGTTGGTTTATGTTCCCAATACTGTTGGATTTATGGTAGATATATCCATACTTGATATAGTCTCCAAACCAACAAACACAACTGAAAAGCTCCAACTTACGAGGATGGGATGGGAGTTGGGCTGTGGTTGGATGGGCGGATGGGGAATTTTGAAGGACTTGTTTATAGACTGACATTCTTTTGTGTGGGTTGATGGGTGGGGGCTTTCCTGACTATACACACACTAAAAACATATTAACTACATATAACTGTGCTTCTTGGGTTTACGTTTTACCATCTAATCTATATACTTCTGGCCCTGATTTGGTGGGTTGTAGATCAGGGTTCGGCGATACTCTTTGCTCAGAGATGTTTCATGATTGAAAAAGCATTCATGACTTCGATGACATATGTGTTTCTTGAATGGCAAACACTGACCTGCACAAAAGAAACATCTCAAAGCCAATGCAAAGAATCCTTGTGGGAGAGCTGAGCCTGCATGGCCTCTCTGTGCCAGTGGAAATGCGTCAGAAAATGCCAGGCAGCTTGAGACACGCATTTTGCACTGCAAACAGAAGCTGATATCAAAGCTTCATTCTTCTAAAGCGTCTCTTCAGCACGCACAAAGCCTGCTCAGCCTGTCTCATGTTCAAGCCAGCTCTGAGACAAAAGAAACCAAATCAGAAACAAGTCATTCTTAAATCGCAACGGCACATCCAGCCCCAACCGATAGGCTATGTCAGCGCAATAGGACTGGCAGTTCAAACTGCAAATGTTATAGGTTCCACGCGCGTATCGGGCACACCGTCTGGACGCGTCAACTTGCTCCTGTAGCGCGGAGGCTCGGGCGGTCCCAAGGAGGACGCTCTCCATGAAGCAGTGGCCTTCTGCGCTCCCTTGCGAGCAGGAGAAAACTCCGCTTTCGCCGAAGGAAAACTCAAGGCCTCTCCACCACGCACAATTTTGAAACAAAATGGTTCAAACTACATCTCAAAATCATTCAAGTCGTGTTCGATGGTATGGTAATGGGAGGATGATGGGATTATTAATTCAAATAAGGCTGTGGTTTCAGGATGTTTCAGGGTTGTTTTGACAGGAAGTCATGGTTTTTACCATCGAAGTTCCACAACACTATCCCTTTGACAACTCCAGTGATGTGTCACCGTTGTTGGTAAAGCCATATTATTTGGTGCCAGGAATGCATGGCTAATGTTTGGCAGAATGCTCCTTTGGCTACTTGGTGTACATCCCCATTGCCAGGAAAGGAGTAAAGTGATCAACTACCCTTCACCACATGTTTGATGCTGAATCTTATACTCTTCACCACTTGAGTTCACCAGTTTTTGATGGCAACTTTCCTACCGTGCAGATCACTTTGTATCTGTGGCACAAATAGCCCGTCTGTACATATTGTGGATGCACCCATCTCAGCAAACCTTAATTTTAAGCTTGAATGGTTGGTAGTTCGGTGCTGAATCAAATCTCAATAAACTATCATCATTGGACAAGTGTTTTTGTTCCAGACTGTCAACTCTGTTGGCCATTAATGTCAACCCTGGATGAATAAACCTCCAGGCTGTTAAACTGGAGGGGATACCATTTAAGTATCAGATCAGCTCTATTTGGGAAGTAGCTCCCTATATAATTATAAACCATGGAAAATCGTAATCCGGGGTTGACATTCGGGGATTTCATGGGTTTTCCCATGATTTACCCTTAGGAAAATCTTGGGCCTGCAAACACTGGAAAATATAAAATAATTATTTTGTCATTTTTTTGTCATTTTGGTGTCATTTTTTTGTCATTCAGGTTTGTNAAACTGGAAAATACCGAAAAAAAGGACCAATGACAAAAAATGACAAAAACATGACAAAAAACGACCAATGACAAAAAAATGACAAAAAAATGACAAAAACATGACAAAAAAATGACAGAAAAATGACAAAAAAATGACAAATGACAAAAAAATGACAAAAAAATGACAAAAAAATGACAAAGAAATGACAAAGAAATGACAAAAAAACGACAAATGACAGAAAAAAGACACAAANACGAACGACAAAAAATGACAAAAAAATGACAAAAAAATGACAGAAAAATGACAAACAAATGACAAAAAAACGACAAATGACAAAAAAATGACAAAAAAATGACAAAAAAATGACAAACAAATGACAAAGAAATGACAAAAAAACGACAAATGACAGAAAAAAGACACAAAAATGACAAAAAAATGACAAAAAAATGACAAAAAAATGATAACGCAAATGACAAAAAAATGACAAAAAAATGACACCCCAAAACAGGAATGACAAGAAAATGACAAAACCAAATGACAAAAAAATGACAAAAATAAATACCCAACAACCCTCAGAGTTTGCTGGTAAGATTTTCATAAATTTACCCATGATTTTCACGTTGAAACCTCTATTTTTAGAAGGTTTCCCCAAGGTCCAGGTGATCTCCCTACTGCAGCCGCGCCACTCCCTAGGACTCTCCGCCGTGCCGACAACGTTCACATCCTCCAGCTCGCTGGAATGCACCGAGAAACCCACGCAATCGGTGAGGTTCTCAGCCGACACCTGGCTGGAAAGTTTTCCAAAAGAAACTTCGAAAAAGCCTGGCAGGTATGGCCCGAAATACCAGTTGTATGTATACTTTTAATTGACGTTGGAATTCCATAAATGGGGTTAGTTACGGTTACTTCACATCAGCTCTAAAAAGTTGTAAATAGCTATACAACTGGGGTTATCATTCCACAAATGGGATGACTTACTGACTTATAATTAGTATTTCAGGCCAAAACTGAATTTGTTGAAAGATAATGCCCTAATCTGGGCATCCAATTGAGGTGAGTAGCTGGTGAATAATCGATATACAACTGGGGTATTTACATTATAATGAAAAAACTTGGGATGCGCATCCATGTATAACTATGACCATAAACACATCGGTGAAGTTTGAAGCTCATAGATGTTTTTTCTCGCAACTACAGGAGGTGATGGGACTGAGATATCCGTGTATGTTCATAGATCCGTATACGTAGTAACTCGGTAGCCAAACCAGTATGCGATGGTTAAAGGATAGACTCATAATAGGCTTGTATCCCACTCATCGTTTACTAACTTCAGGGATCAAATCGTGCCGAAATGCTCCCACACTAATGGGTTTGGGGGGTGATACAAGCTGGGATGGTCACCGAAGTAGTGGTGCATTACGGATAAACAGCTTTAGCAATGTAGTGTTATAACTTATGTTAACAATTCATAATCACTAGTAATCGCCTGCTACTTAGCAGTTTGCCGTTTATTCATGTTTATTCACTAATCTTTGTGGCCGAAATCCATCGAAATCCTGTCCCTTTCCATGGCCGCAGTGCGGCCCTAGGCCTTAGCATCTTCAATGGTCATGTTCCCCGTGCTCCTTGGCTGGATTTATCCGTCTGGAGCTTACGTTGTCCGCAGCTTACCTTGTCCAGCTCCTATGGTTTCAACTGGGACCTTCGTATCATACCTACACAACTGAGCTTACCCAAGGCTCACCCAATTCTGTTGGCAAAGCGCCCATCTCATGTGAAATCCGAATTGATCGTGGGTGAAGTCCCATAAAATATATGAGAAGACTACCGAGCCATTCCACGAAGCTTATCCCCGTTTTATCGCCATGTCCCAGCTCGAAGCAACATGGCGAATCTTAGGTGCCATTCAACTTTTCGGTTGGTTAGTATTACACATCCACGCCTCCATACATTTTGCAAAAAACGAGGTTGTGTGATCTGTCTCAACTAGCCAACTTACTAAGGCTTGAGCACTTGATGCTTGGTGACTTGGTGATCAAACCCATTGATCCACTTTGTTGAAACAGTCGATACGCCAGTTCTACAATTTACGACTTTGTTTGAAAATAGGATATTCCCCCAAATCTATGGGTTAATCACCATCTTCCTTATCAATGTGACCAGTGCGGGGGTATATCCCACTTTCAGACATGCCCGTACCAAGACTGGCTGTTTGATTCAAACCACCGTGTGGGGCAACGGGTATACAACTGGACATGTGGGCTTAATTAGAGAACAAAAAAGCGAACCAACCATACCTGGACATAATTGGCCCCTGGCAATGTAGCATAGCTATGGGAAATTACCAATGAAAGTACATGATTTACCCATTGAAATGCTGATGTTGTATAGCTACGTAACAAATGACCAGAGGGTATGCCATCATTATATACACCGTTTAAAGTTGATAATTATTCCAATTACCCTCCAGTATATTAACATAGACCCTGGCAGATAGGACTTGGAACATGAGTTTCCACTCAAAAAGGGTGATTTTCAGGGTCTATGTTAATTTACCAAAGGGTATTTCCAATTAAAACCTACATCTATAACTGTGAGACACTGGAAATCATGGGGTTATGATGGAGTGTTAACCATCTACCATTGAGTCCCGGTGTAAAAAATCCCGCGTTTTTCGCCAGATCACAACTCAGGGCCCGCCAAGGCGTAGGATTTCTGCAAGTGCCAGGTGGATGCCTCAGACCGAAACCGAACTCGGATGGGCACAAACATACCATGCGCGAATCAAACATGGCAATGGAACATCTCTCGTTTTAAAGGGAACTGTCTTATTTAACATCTCCATTTATATCCATTTATAGGGAGTTGTCCATTGCCACATTTGAATATGTGTGTTTAGTGGTGATGATTGATAGAATAGGATATCATGGGATATACTGAGGATGAGGATATATTAGGATATGGGATATAAAGGAGATGCATTCATGAATGGATTTCATCGGATTTCTTTCATGAGCCATTGGGTGGTCACCTGACTCACCTTAGATGTCCTGCAAAGTCATGTGCACAAAGTCCATTCATGGTATGGCCGTGGCCAGTATTAAAAAACAACATCCCAAAAGCAGTAAAGATACCAAACCACGATATGCATCCGATATGCAATAGTAAATTATGAACATTGGTAACTGTCGGGTGTGGTGAGCAAATATAACAACTGGGATTGAAGCAACAAAATTCTTGACATGCTACTCGCTTATTGGAGGAACGCAGTGCCATCGACAAAATGTCCACCGCTTGCTTTTCCTTTTGCAAGTCATTCAAATGACTTTGGTTGCGTTTCAACCAATGCTGGGGATTCAACTAACGCTCTTGGTGCTTAAGGCTTCCGCCAAACCCAAACATCATTGGGATGGTCAATTCAGGGCAGGTTGGTCATCCCTATGAACCCTCCACTGAGCACATCTGACGCACGTCTCTGCCGGGCCATGGAAATCCTTGGTGGTGCTATCCGGTGAAACAAAGAAACACATGGTATCAAAAAATGTACTGTAAGTAGGGTACACGGTACTCAAAAGTTATAAGTATAGTTGATGGGTTTATTAAAAACCTGCTACATAACTACATTCAACTATATATCTACCATGTACCTTTGTAGCGTAGTGATAACGCAACTCAGCTAACGAACTGGTGCACCGCCTTTTACATCTATCTTATAAGAGGGAGCATCCAAGCACCTTTTGTATGGCCAGCCTCGGAAACCTGTCATAAGCGTGACTTTCTGGGCTAACGAGATACTACATCTCTTGTACCGTTCGTAGGCAGAAACGTGACCCATTGATGTACTAAACAGAGGTTTACACGATTTGCATTTAGCGGGGTTCCATGTATTATGGCAAATAATAATACATGCAAATAATTGCAAATACATGCAAGGATACAAGAAGGTTGGTGTCTGTCAAACAAACACCCACTAAAATCCGAAGTAGAGTGAGCTCAGAACAGAAAGCAAATTCTGAACGTTCGTCCTAATCTCAAAAGGTTCATTGGCAAGTGCAAAGCAAGCTAGCCAATTCATTCTAGGTCAAATCCCACTTCTGTTGCATTCACTCTTTTCATTGTAAACATTGGGTTTACCATGCTTTACCACATTTTAGCAAGTGCATTGCAAATCCCTTGAATTCAAAATTCTAATATTCATAATTACCTCAAGCATCCCGCCCAGAAAAAAAATAACAAGCTGGATACCGTAACTTGTTCGTCCATTAGTGGCCAAAAATCAACCCATGCACACCAAGTACGCACCAAGTACGCAAGTACACTATTAAGATCTCCATCTATAATGACGCTAAACCCTGTTTAAAGTTTGAGGATTTGTCTCCCACGATTCACCAACTTCCACTACCAAATCTGGGATCTAAAGCATTTGTTCTGCTTCCACCCGCCAACAATGCATGATTAAGTCTTTATGTAACCAGCACCATCGATGTTCACACATTGGCCCAGCAATGTCATTCACCAGACAGCACCATCCCACTTTCAACACATCATTGCCAATCTCAGAAACCCTGAACAAGAATAGCTGATTGGAAAATATTTCCCCGATGGAAGAAGTTTAGAGCTTTAAGCTACAAATCCAAGGTTTCCCCCCAATTATTGAAGATAAAACACGCTAAAACCATGTTAACCCCCATATTTTGTTGGTTCAACTTCCACTTTCACTTGTGAAACCCTAACTGGCCCTAACTCCCTGTTGCTTCCCCAGATTTTTGGTCACCTTTGGCCACCCACACATCCCCAGTCCCAGGCCGTGACATGCCAGTGCCAAGGCACTCGACGGAGCAACTTGATGAGGGCATCGTGGCCGCGTTTGTCTTGTAACCGCGGGTTGGCGCCTGAGGCGTTGGTGATGCCCTGGGTTGGAGAGACAGTGACTGGATGGGTTGCAGATTAATCCCATGCCCTATTTGTCAAACACCCCGAAAAGTTGGTAAAGTGTGCTGATAACAAGGTTAACTGCGCTTCTGTGATAAAATCTTACAGTCATTTACAATCAATTGTGCATGCACAAAAATGAACGGGTGAACATAAGCCAACTTGTAACTTGGGGGCACAACTCTGTTAGGCCCGGAGAAATATGTCTCAACAACATGGCTAATCTTTGATTAGCGTGGCGCCCATTTAGCCATGAGAATGGCAAACGGCCACACAGTAGAATAGCCAGAATAGCGAACTTCCCAAGAAAGTACGGTTCACGCGTATGATACCTGAAAATTTAAAAATGATTTCCATATGAACACGTTTTCATTTTAGGATGTATCTCATGGAATTGAACTAGCTCACCAACATGAAATGTTTAGTGATTCGCCGGTGGCTACTGCTATTTTAGATAGAAACAAAAGGAAACAAACATAATCCCCCAATGCATACCCCTCAGGGATTAAACCGTTGGCAGGTTGCGTAAAACCCAACTCCCCCCCACAAGGAGCAAATGAACTGCAACATACCAAGGCTTTGACGCAACTGCGTGCCCCAGAAGTCCAAAATGGAACTTCAACATTGACAAAAGCAAAAGGTTGAAGAAGGAGAAACATCTTCGAAACCGTTTTATGAGAGTTCTATGTTCATGTTGTTGAAGAATTTATCCTGATGTCTCCTGTCATCTACCCCAGCTCCGCCCCTGTTCGCTCAACTTCTTGGGGGTCCATACCCTTGGCCAACAAGAGCTTCACCTGCACCGCTCTGTGCTTGGAGGTGCATTCCAGTGAGATTGAAGGGCTGAACAAGTGACATTTTACAAATGTAAAACTGTATATATATATATATTTAATCTATGTTTAGATAGATTAACATAAGGATATGGAATATACACTGAATTAGATACACAATATAATTCTATATGTTTGCATCTATCTAATTAATTCTATCTACATAGACTTCAGGAGGAACACAATTTATGCTCTTGGAAGTCTTTACAAGACATCCATCTTAGTCCAGTGGGGATCACATTTCCAAGATTTTCCAAGTCCGTTTGGCGTGGCAGGTGTGGGACGGTCAATTGCCACCCCAGGCTTCCAAGGGGAAGGGGTGTACAAAGGAAGGGGTGTGCAGGGGAAGCTCACTAAGGCGCAACTTTTGTCCTACCAGTGTCTTGAACGGACCAGGCTACAAATACAACATATCTTGAGTAGTACTGTAATTGATCACACAGTTTATAATTGAATACTCCATCTAAGTGGTTGAAATTCGTATAAGTATTGCAGAAATTGGATGTATTGATATTAACACTAAGGAAATTGCTATGCGACGACAACTGGTAGTTATGTGGAAATTTGATACCATGGGCGCTCAAAAAAAATGACGGGTTAAATTCAAGCAGGTGGTTGCTAAATTCATGATTCTTGCTTTCCCCATTGGTAAGTTCCACATCTGCGCTCAGTGATATCTTTTCATCTGCTTCCTCATACCCATTTCTGTTCACATATCCTGTGTTTGTTGCCTGTCATCCCACACTTCTTGGGGATGGACAGAACCCTTTCCACACCCGATCTTCCAAGCTGGTCTTCCCAACTCTCCCAATTGTAACCAGTTCAACTCCATTATTGCGGTTAACATCCCCATTGGTCTAAGGTTCAATCCTCATCTGTGTTTGCTCCCGCGAAACACCTCCCAGTCCCCAAGTTTTTCTGGCACCCAAGGCAGCGTTCGCCCAGTGCATCCCAGCTACGATTCGAAAGGTGCGTGCATGACAGGCCCAGTGCAAAGAACACGTGCCATCGGTGCCTCGGGCCGTTGGGGCCATGCTTCGATAGGTTGCGGGTTGCGAATATCTGGGTAAATTACCCTTTGGTAAATAATCCACAGACCCTGAAAATCACCCATTATGAGTGGAAACTAATCTTCCAAGCCCTATCTGGGTCTATCTTGATATATTGGAAGGTAGCGTAAATAATTCCAACCGCCATGGCTTGGGAACAGGTTGCCCCTTTCCAAACCATCATCTTTGGTGAGGTCAACCGAGGACACTAGCTCATCCTGAGATGGTGATATACCGATGATGGAGGATTACATATCCCCCATATGGATATGGCCCACCAAAATGAACAGATCCAAAACTAAACACGGGTTTCCAAGAAGTAAAGAGTTGACTTGCTGATAGAAAAAGGATTGATTAAAGACAGTTTTACGGGATCTCACTGTTTTATCTTCTTGGGGGTTGTTATACGCTTAAAAAACAAGTGTATCTACTAATTAGAAACTGTTGAACAAATTGAACATATTGAACAATGCTTGACAGGGGCTAAATTAAGTTGGAAGGCTGCTGAAAGATCCCTGGTTGGTTACTCCATCCACAAGCCCAAAACATAAGAATTGTAGACTTCGCGAACTATAGCGACCATTCAACAACCTCACCATATGATGGTTGGAAGATTAATTGGTTGCGATACAAACATGTGTTTCCATGTGTTTCCTAGAGGGTTAGATCGTCATTTGCCGTGACAAATTCAGATGGCAAGTCCCAGGTGAACTTGAAGAGTTTATCAACTCTCAACCGCCAGCAACAAACCAAAAATAGCTTATCTTAACCATCTGTCATCTACTTTGGGTGGCGCCCCCTGCATTTTTCTCTTAAGAAACCAATCCATGGATTCCTCTGCCGTCCATCGCCACTCCGAAACGAGAAACTGCAGCGCGCATCGATGTCGGCTCCGCTGTCCAAGAGCAACTCGCACATTGCCATGTCACCAGCCTGGCGTCAGACTTTGTTAGCAAAGATCGCTGGAAGCAGTTGAGATTTCAAAGGAAAACTTAACAACAAAGGGTATTGGTGGGGATCACATTTAAGTTATGCCCGAAAGATATGCGCTACTATCTTCCCAAACACTGATCCAGACTGTATCAAAATTGGCCATGAACACCATGAACGACTATGGCAATGCACTCCCCCAAGTCGTGGGTTTTCTACGTGGGACATCATGATTGATATATGTTTTCATGTTGGCAACATTTGGGTTTCTGAATGTAATATCAAACAATCTCAATATTTTGATAACTGACTATGTGAATGAAAAAATGATATGGACATGGTACATGCTAATCACCACCAGTTGATGGGTGATGAACATTCAGCACCTACATCAGCACCGAAGACCACCTTTGCGTACATCTGGAGGGGGTAAAGAGGGGCTGGAGGACGATGTGGCTGAACCAGCCGACCCCGTTGTTTCTTGGAGATGCGCCTGAACGGGAATATATTGGGAATAAATCTTGACACGGTCCAAGGAGCTGCCTCATGGTCTCAACCGAAGACCGCCAGCAGCAGGTAAAAGCCAGTTTGTGTGTTTTTTTTTTGCATGCAGAAGAGAGGGATTCTTTGTGGTTTCAAATGCATGATGCTCCAATTGTTTTCTTCCCGCGTGGGAAACAATCAATAATTTTTCGGTGGCCAGCGAACGAGCAAATAAACTTATACCTTCTTCCTCAAAACTATACTCCCCTGATATTAACTTGATATTCCCGTTATTCCCGTGGTCTTCTCCTGATGTTACTATCATCTTCACACAATTTTCCCAGGATATCTTTATATTTTTGACAATAATTCTTTCCATGATATGGAGGTTTCCTGAGAAGGGTGGCCCCCCAAATCATCCAACCATGGTGCCGTGGGAATCCCCCAGTTTGGGAAACCCCCATGCGTGTTTCACCATGAAGTTAGTTAACTAGACTAGTTAGATCTAGTTAAAGTTAGATAGTTAGTACATGGATTCTACTTTGGATATCTTGGGATATATAAAGTGGTTGATAAATGTTTAAAACATTTTATAACCCCAGTTACCTGTAAAACTGGCCATTTACTTCCATGATTTACCTCTAAAAATCATAAGGTTTTCCAGCTCGCTGTGTTAGTTTAACAGAGGCTACCAACCCTTAGAGAAACCCTTACTTAGATAAACCCTTACTTAGATGGGCCATGGACTTACAGTAGATAACTAGTTGGTAAATGGATGATAATTGGATAGATAGTTGGTAAATGTTTATAATCCCAGTTGCCAACCAGTTAGCTAATCCCATGGCCCATCTTGGCTGATCCCCATCCTGTTCCCATCCCGGTCGCGCTTCACCGCCTTGGCCGCTTGGACTAAGGCTGGGCTGCCGCGCTCGTCGCGCTCCATTGGATTGGCCTCCGCTGATGTGAAAAAATATCATGGTGTCTGGGAAGAGGATTTGAATACCCTCTGGTCATCAAACATGGCAATTGGAAAATTGAAAATCCCCGAACTAAATGGAGGTTTCAATGATTTTCAATGGGAATATTCAACTATAAAAAATAGCATAAATGGGTGATATTCCATTGCCACTTTTGATTGCCGGTAATTGCAAAGACATCATAACAAAAATCCAATCACTTTCCATATGTATGGATCAACCAATGTAAGTAAGGAAATTTAATATGACTTTGGGAGATCATCAAGTGGTTGCACGAATGGGGGTGGAAACAAGGCATATCACGCTCCTGGAATTTCCAATAACTTGCTTATTCCTGCCAAGAAATACCTACTAGATTATTACTTTGTATGTCGTTGGTAAGCCTGTCTTTTGATTGCAATACCATGGCCAATCTGGAATATCCCCTGTAAGAAATATAGCTGGTCAGTAGATATAAACACTTACCACAAACGAGAGACACTATATGAAAATTTGAAAGTACCCATCCAAGGTCGTCCCAATAGATTGCAATATGCCAAGATCCTGGGATTTCTTCGAAAGCCCATTCAAAAAAAAACACTCAAATGAATCATATCTATGTATAAAAAAAATATTCCGAGCAAATCCCCTAAATAGTGGATCCCTCCCTGGGGGAATATAAAACCAAGTTATCACTGGATTGGTTAATGGGAAAATTTACAGGAAACCCCTATATTTGATGGGAAAATCCATGGTTTCCTGTAAATTTTCCCTTAAACCAATCCAATGAAGCAAACCTCGGTTTTGGTTTGCGGACTTCTGCTTGGATCCACGGACCCACAATGCCTGTTCCGTATCCAAGAGCCAAGCCACCAGATCCACCTCAGAACGGGAAGTGAGGCCACGGAAAGATGGAGATGAACGCTGTGAGGACAAGTCAAGGATACGACATATATGTAGGTACATATATATATATATATGTGTGTGTGTACATATCTGCACATAAGTTTATATATAGAATTAAATATATATATATATATCATATTGTGTCTGTGTAGGTGCGACTATCATTGACTATCTATATATATAATATACATTACATTACATTACCTTACATTACATTGCATTACATTACATTGCATTACATTACATTACATCAGCAGTAATTGAGCAAAAATCAGCAGGATGGTATGATATGATAGACTCAACAATTGCAGTGGCATAATCGGCAAGACTTGGGATCTAAACGGCAAGCAATATGGAGTGCGGTCGGGTCAACACCCATTCAAGAATGGTTTGGCTAGGGTGGCATCCGGCCCAAATGATTCAAGCACGACATGCTAGATCCCCCGTCAAAATGAGCATCCTGTGGTTCTTTGGAATCTGTTAATAGCACCTCGGCTCCCACAGAGAAAATTGGAATATGGACTCATTTGATTCTTCCAACCACCTGCTATGGAGACCCCATGATCAAGAGCTGTGTTGAATATCCCACTGGTGGTCAGCCACCCATCCAGCCCATGTTTGTCCCCACGGCTGTGAAGGTCGTCGCGCTAACACGACGTTTTTCCCGGAAAATCCGTGCGGCAACCCTAACTGAGCAGTTCCAATCCCATAGAACCTACAAGGTGGTGCCCCAAAACGTTATTCTTTTTGGTCTATAAACCCCAAAGACATACAATAAACCATACTTAGCATGCTTGTAAATCTACTTAGCTGGATCGGAAGGCCCCCATACACGGCCTCATCATGTTGTTTCCTAGATAGAAGTAGAAGTGGTCGAAACAATCCGCAAACGATCAATTGTCAATTACAACGTAGTTCTGGGAGTGGCTCATGCTCCCAAGAATCGGGCATGCCCAGACTTGATATGTCTTCCGCTCGGATCTTGTCTTCCGGCGGAACTGTGTAGTTGGTCGACTGGTTGACCGTGGACGCTCCAACCCCCAGGCTGAAACGTGCCCACGCATCGCAAATCACGCCTGCCCTTGCCTCCTTTGTCAGACCATACTTGCAGGTGCCACCACCTAAAAGCACAACGTGATTAAAATAGCTTTTGAGATACAGGGTAAACTACGGCATGGCTCATTCTCCCTCTCATACATCTGCATTGAAGAACTCTGATGAGCAGATTGTCTGACACAAGCACATGAGAGCACGTTGGGTCTCCGAGCGGGTGAACTAGAGCAAGTCTCATTGGATCAATTTCATTCAAGTAGTGTAAATTCATTGCCTCCACTTCTATATTAGCTACCATGGCTGCCTCCCAACTCCTTTGATGATAAGCAACCATCATTGAGGAAATTCCATTTGTACAAATTTTGCCCCCGGGTTAGCGTCTATCCCAATGTAGCGCACATATAACCAACTACCATTCACCAGCTGGTTTACTCATATCTTTGATGGCCAATCGCCTTCGCGTTGTTGGTTGAATCCTTATTTTCTTGGCATCAGCTATTGCACTACCCTTTGCCAGTTGGGGCTGAGTCTATTAGCTATATCCCCATTGATTGGGGGCAAGGCAATCTGAATTCCACAAATCTGTTGGGAAATCACCCAATCTACGTCGATACTTGATAACACAGTCAAACACCACCCCTGCAGTATGGTTGAGAATTAGTTCCTCAAGTTCTGTTGATTCGCAAGTTGGTTGAACCATTTTGTAAGCAGTTAATTCCCTAAATCTGTTGTTTAATCCCCCATCTATGATTTGGTTTGCCCAACAAAGCAATTTTACCCTCCTGTTGAAGGCTTATCTTTTACCCTATTTGATCTTGGTTCAATGGTATTGAATAGTTAATAATCGTGTTGTTGCTATTACTGGATAAACATCTAAATTTTCATGATTCCAATGACTATCTATTTCACCCAATGTCCAAATCTTTACCCGTTGATGCTGGCTAGATTGCCATTTTTGTTGGTAAATCAACATTTTTTCTTCTCCCAAATATTCATTGGTTAAATCCACACGTTTACCGGATACATCACAATTTTCACATCTAAATCCATGGTGGCATAGGTTGAACCATATGAACTCCAGCTTTTACCCGATTTCATCCACACTGAAGTGGCTTTGCAATTAAATAAATTAGATGAAATCCAGCTTTTACCCTGAAAAATCAAGTTTTTTAGTTAAATCATGGATTTGTTCTCCCAATTTTCAGTAAAAGTCCCCAAGCTTTCGCTGGCCCATCGTGGCCCCGTGTTCCGCCGAGCGACATCGCCCTGCCGCACCGCAGCGTGAAACTGCGGGGAGGTCTGCGGCAGGCACCGCAGAGTGGAGCGGAAGACCTGGCGCATCACAGATCAAGATGTCCTACATGTGTGCTATATTACAGAGATTAAATACATACATATTGGGATATCCCTTGTTGCACTAACAGTGAGCACGAGCGGAGGGCACCAAAATTGCACCAAAAAATACTTCAAAAAACGATCTGCTTTCTGATATTTTCTGGTGCAAAATTTGTGCTCATCTGGTGCTTTTTTAGCTTGAAAATGGTGCTTTTTCTGGTGCTTTTTTTCGTCGAAATGGTGCTCCTAGCTGGTGCAAAATTTGTGCTCATCTGGTGCTTTTTTTCGTCAAAATGGTGCTCCTAGCTGGTGCAAAATTTGTGCTCATCTGGTG
>BGPT01002679.1:756-22598 GCA_003297045.1 Symbiodinium sp. clade C Y103 | reverse complement strand
AAATTTGTGCTCATCTGGTGCTTTTTTTCGTCAAAATGGTGCTCCTAGCTGGTGCAAAATTTGTGCTCATCTGGTGCTTTTTTTGGTCAAAATGGTGCCCTTGGCTGGTGCGAAATTTGTGCTCATCTGGTGCTTTTTTTCGTCGAAATGGTGCTCCTAGCTGGTGCAAAATTTGTGCTCATCTGGTGCTTTTTTGGTGCTCTATCTTGGTGCTCTCCTCATGTAAAGGCTTTAGTATTCAACGTTAGAAAAAAAAATTGTGCTCATGGCTGGTGCAAAATTTGTGCTCATCTGGTGCTTCTTTAATTTGAAAATTGTGCTCCTAGCTGGTGCAAATTTTGTGCTCATCTGGTGCTTTTTTTCGTCGAAATGGTGCTCCTAGCTGGTGCAAAATTTGTGCTCACTTGGTGCTTTTTTTCATCAAAATGGTGCTCCTAGCTGGTGCAAAATTTGTGCTCATCTGGTGCTTTTTTTCGTCAAAATGGTGCTCCTAGCTGGTGCAAANCTAGCTGGTGCAAAATTTGTGCTCATCTGGTGCTTTTTTTCGTCAAAATGGTGCTCCTAGCTGGTGCAAAATTTGTGCTCATCTGGTGCTTTTTTTCGTGAAAATGGTGCTCCTAGCTGGTGCAAAATTTGTGCTCATCTGGTGCTTTTTTTCGTCAAAATGGTGCCCTTGGCTGGTGCAAAATTTGTGCTCATCTGGTGCTTTTTTTCGTCAAAATGGTGCTCTTAGCTGGTGCAAAATTTGTGCTCATCTGGTGCTTTTTTTCGNAGATCATTTTGTTGCTTGGTTTCTGGTGCTTTTTTTGCACCATGAAAATGAAGAAAACCATTTTTGCACTGTTACTGGGCGGGGGGCTAGCTCAACATACATATATATACATATTATATATGCAGTCTTTTTTTGATAAATGAATCTCCAATTCATTGGTTTTTGCTTTCTCAAATGGCCGGTTTCCAACTGGGAAACTAAACAACTACATTCAGCAAACACAGAAATATAAATGATTTAAAAATTAAATGCAAAAACTGATTTTCACGGAACAAACTTTGTGTATGTCACGAGATTTAGTCGCCAACATGTAGGATTTATCATTGGTATCCTACTCTGATTTATCACAAAAAAAAATCATTGTACCACCATTTTACCTCCATGTTTGGGACATTTTGTGAACAACTTTTTGGTTAGTTAACATCGCCACGGATCATGGTCCACGATCAAAAATTGTGATGTTCAACATGGATCAGCATGGTACATCTCATTCTCCATTGAGTCCATTGAGGAGGGTCTTCAACGCCTCTACTAGTCATAGCAAAGGACCAACCAAGCGCTCAAGTCATCGACGCAAAAAAGTATGAGAGCGAAAAAAGGTCCGTGAAAGGAATCTGCACATAAAAATCCGAAAAAAAAAAAAAACAGCACACCGTTAGCTGTGTCGCCCAAGTCCGAGTGCCCCTCATGATGCATCACCAAGCTTTGGCTGCCGAGGAGGCCTCTTTTTCAGCTCGTTGATACACCGCCATAACTTCGCTGGTGTCCTGGGAGCCATGTTTTGGAAGCCAAAGACAGAGGCCAAAGACATGGCTGGTGAAATTGCCTTAAACAAATGGCTGATAATCATGGACTAATTCGAAATTAGAATTAACATAGATTCAGAATTCAGTTGTATATCAGAAAACGCGTCACTTTTCAATACCACATTGAATATTCCCATGATTACCTGTGATATTGAACAATTCCTAATTCAAAACACTGACCGGCTTAGTATTGCAGTCATTCATTTTAGGATTTCCATATGTTTTACCGCCAACATAAATCAGCTGTATCTGCCCCACCTGCAGTTCACAGACGTTCAACGCAGCATCTGCGATGTCCAGAGCAGCTTTGAGGAATTCGCCTCCGGGTTTGCTGGGAAGATCCCTTTCTTTTGGTTAAACAACCAGGTTTGGTAGTTGAATCGCAATTTCTTCTTAGCAGCCCACACAAAGATAGGAAAGTGAAATCCTACCAAACAATAAGGGGAAACATGTTATTCTGTCTTTTTGGGGTTGCTATAGTTGAAGCAATTTTGGTCCTCATTGTCCTTTTGGGGGGGAAATGAAGGGGTCTGGCATACCATTTATCATCACTGGCAAGGTAGTTTGCCCCTGAGTCAATTAGGTTTGTTGGTTTTAAAATTCCATTAGCTATATAGAGATATACCTGCCATACTGTACATCCCATTTATTGGAGTTACCTTCTGGTTATTTAACATAGCCATTGACAAATCCTGATAAATGGTGATTTTCATGGAAACATCATCTATAAATGGGCCATGTTTCATGGCTATGTCAAACTACCAGAGGGTATAAGTTATAATCCAACTTGGCTATCCTCCATCTCTCTGCTTACTCGTCTCACACCTCGTTCGACTTCGCTCGCCAGGGCGGCCTGCCACAGTCATGGCTGTGGCGCTTTGGCTCATTTGGAGGTTTCCTAAAATGGGTGGTACCCCAAACCATCGAAAAATGGAGTATTTTAGGTTGAAACCAATGGTTTTGGGGATCCACCATTTTAAGAAACCCCCATTTAGGTAGCAAACCCAAAAAGTAGTGACATCCTCTGATGACAGAAGAACATGGTCATAATTGTGTCATAATCCGTAATAATTAATGCTAAAGGGGAATGAACATAACATCCTACAAGGTGGTGCTCCAGTGTGTCTCCATCTACACAACCCCCCATATTAATATCAAGTAGCTGGGAGTAACCTCTTTGTAGCTGAGTCTATTTTTTTGGGGGGGGCAACAGACTAATTAACCCAAACTGACGACAAGACACAAAAACATGGCAAAATTAGCTACCCAACACCAAAACAAATAAAAGTATATACATCCAACATCTTCAAACAAGGATGGACGCTTGTCAGCCAGGCACAGGGATAATCAACCGTTCTCGAGTCGATAGAATTTTTGATGCGCTTCTATACTGAGAATCTACTGTGGGATAGCTATTTCACGTACCTTGCTGGCTTTGTGGTTTGTTAATCGCGTTGATCTTGTTGATCTCCTGCTAGGAGTTTGACCTTCAACGGGATGGCAAGCCCATCTAAACCTACAAACACAAACACACAACAAGAGAAGTGCATGGCTATACGCAAACCAAATGCATCTACACCCAAGAACCTAGAGCTCAACAAAATTTTGGTAAACATATATAAGTTATGCCATGGATTGCATGGGCATTGGTCAAGAACAGTAGTTGGCTAAAAAAACTCCCTGAGTCAATAAATGCGCCAATGGCTTCACTCCCACATCCGCATGTCTTACTTCAAGTCTTGCAAGCATGGGAAGAAACTTTAAAAAACATCTCTGGAGAAAAACCACGTGTTTTCCCATCACACATCAATGTGTCTTTTCCAAGATTCAGAATCCCTTCATCCAAGTCTAACATGGCCCCCTGTGGCCCGTAGAGTATGCGTTCCCATCCTGTGTTGCCCAACTCGCCAGGTGGCTCTCGTGCACGTTGAATCTCTGCATCTGGCGGAGCACCCACTGTGAGGGTCTGTTCCTTCACCAAGGTCTCTCTTTTGCCAAGAGCTTCCGGCACATCTTCACGCAGCTTGCACACTTGCCCATGTCTGTGTTTTTTGGGCGTCGTGTTCCTGGTTTGCGAACACGGTGACTCAGATTCAGCCATGCAGCGAGGGTGGCGAGTGCCTCAGAGCGCCCCACCCAGAGGGTGGCAGAAGTTGCAACATCTTTGGCGGTGGCCCATTCCGTGACAACCGGGAATACCTTCGTGAATGGTGCTTGGTACCCTTCCCAAGTCTTTTGCGATGGTCGGTTTGCTAAAAAGCGTCTGCCGGAGACCGAGCAGAATGCATAACCCGCCAATCCTCAAGCAGCACTGCGGCACCCTGCGCTAGGGCACGTTATGCAAACCCACGAACGTTCCCGCAGAGGGCTGCTGCGCCAGGAGGTGACTCACCCGTTTGGAGCCGCCAGCTCAATGCCCCCGCCCAGTGTTGGGATACTGAGCGCTGCAACCTGGGGGCAAACTATATAAAACAATTGACTATTATCAACTATTAAATATATCAACAATTAACTATTATCAACTATTAACTATATATATATATCAGCTACAAACTATATAAAACAATTAGCTCACTAAAACAATGAACTATTATCAGCTATTAACTATATCAACTATTAACTATATCATCTATTAACTAATATCAACGATTAACTATATCAACTATTAACCACTATCAACTATTAACTATAATCAACTATTAGCTATTATCAACTATTAACTATATCATCTATTAACTATATAAAACAATTAACTATATAAAACACTTAACTATTATCAACTATTAAATATATCAACAATTANCTATTATCAACTATTAACTATATCATCTATTAACTATATAAAACAATTAACTATATAAAACACTTAACTATTATCAACTATTAAATATATCAACAATTAACTATTATCAACTATTAACTATATATATATATATATCAGCTACAAACTATATAAAACAATTAGCTCACTAAAACAATGAACTATTATCANTCAACAATTAACTATTATCAACTATTAACTATATATATATATATATCAGCTACAAACTATATAAAACAATTAGCTCACTAAAACAATGAACTATTATCAGCTATTAACTATATCAACTATTAACTATATCACCTATTAACTAATATCAACGATTAACTATATCAACTATTTACCACTATCAACTATTAACTATAATCAACTATTAACTATTATCAACTATTAACTATATCATCTATTAACTATATAAAACAATTAACTATATAAAACACTTAACTATTATCAACTATTAAATATATCAACAATTANTCAACAATTAACTATTATCAACTATTAACTATATATATATATATATCAGCTACAAACTATATAAAACAATTAGCTCACTAAAACAATGAACTATTATCAACTATTAACTATATCAACTGTTCACTATTATCAACTATTAACTATATAAAAACAATGAACTATTATCAGCTATTAACTATATCAACTATTAACTATATCATCTATTAACTAATATCAACGATTAACTATATCATCTATTAACTAGTATCAACTATTAACTATTATCAACTATTCACTATATCAACTATTAACTATATAAAGCAATTAACTCAATAAAACAATAACTATCATCATTTATTAACTATATCAACTATTAACTATATGAATTATCAACTATATCAACTAAACTATATCAACTATCACCTATATCAACAATCAACTATATCAACTATTAACTATATCATCTATTAACTATATCAAAGAATCAACTATTATCAACTATTAACTATATAAAACCATGAACTATTATCAACTATTCATTACATAAACTATCAACTATATCAACTATCAACTATATCAACTATTGACTATATCAACTATTAACTATATCAACTATCAACTATATCAACTGTTGACTACATCAACTATCAACTATATCAACTGTTAACTATATCAACTATCAACTATATCAACTATCAACTATATCAACTATTAACTATATCAACTACTGAGTATATCAAAAATTTATTATATCATCTATTATCTATATCAACTATTATCTATATCAACTATTAACTATATCAACTATTATCTATATCAACTATTAACTATTATCAACTATTAACTATTATCAATTATTAACTATATCAACTATTCATTATTATCAACTATTCACTATATCAACTATTAACTATATAAAGCAATTAACTGAATAAAACAATGAACTATTATCAACTATTAATTATATCGACTATTAACTATATCAACTATTAACTATATCAATTATCAACTATACCAATCATTAACTATAGCAACTATGAACTATATCAACTATTAACTATATCAACATATCAACTAAAAACTATTATCAACTATTAACTATTAACTATATCAATAAACTATTGTCAACTATTAACTATATCAACTATTAACTATATAATCTATTAACTATGATCAACTACTAACTAAAACAACTATTAACTATTCTCAACTATTGAGTTAATATCAACTATTAACTATATCAACTATTAACTGTATAAAACAACTAACTATATAAAACAATTAACTATTATCAACAATTAACTATATCAACTATTAACTATTCTCAACAAATAACTATTATCAACTATTAACTATATCATCTATTGACTATATCAGCTATTAACTATTATCAACTATGAACTATATCAACTAATAACTAATATCAACTATTAACTATATCAACTGTTAACTATATCAACTATTAACTATTATCAACTAACAACTATATCAACTATTCACTATATCAACTATCAACTATATCAACTATTAACTATATAAACTACTGAGTATATCATCTATTCACTATATCAACCATCATCTATATCAACTATTATCTATATCAACTATTAACTATTATCAACTACTAACTATATCAACTATCAACTATATCAACTATTAACTATATGAACTATTAACTATATTACTATATTGTCTATCAACTATATCAACTACTGACTAAATCAACTACTGAGTAAATCATCTATCAAGTATATCGTCTATTAATTATATCAACTATTATCTATATCAACTATTAAATGAATCAACTATTAACTATATCAACTATTAACTATATCAACTACTGAGTATATCAAAAAAATATTATATCATCTATCATCTATATCAACTATTATCTATATCAACTATTAACTATATCAACTATTATCTATATCAACTATTCACTAAATCAATTATTATCTATATCAACTATTAACTATATCAACTATTAACTATATCATATATTAATTATATCATCTATTAACTATATCAACTACTGACTAAATCAACTATTAACTACATTAACTATTAACTATATCAACTATTAATTATATCAACTATTAACTACATCAACTATCAACTATATCAACTCTTAACTATATCAACTACTGAGTATATCATCTATAAACGATATCATCTATTATCTATATCAACTATTATCTATATCAACTATTTACTATATCAACTACTGAGTAGATCATCTATTAACTATATCAACTATTATCTATATCAACTATTATCTATATCAACTATTAACTATATCAACTACTGAGTATATCATCTATAAACGATATCATCTATTATCTATATCAACTATTGTCTATATCAACTATTTACTATATCATCTATCAACTATATCAACTATTATCTATATCAACTATTATATATATCAACTATCAACTATATATCATCTGTTAACTATATTTCATCTATTATCTATATCAACTATCAATCAACTATTTGAATCTTCAGGCACATGCTGCTGAAACACGTCGATTCCCGCCACCTCAATGCATCGAATGACCGCCGTGAACAGCAGCGACTCGGCCTGGACAGGGCAGGGTCAGGCTCCCGTCAGATCCTACGGGGTGGACACTAGGTACAGCTATTGAAAATGGCCATTTAGAGTGGATGTTCCCATTAAAAATTGTGCTTTTCCATAGTTATGTTAGTTCACCAGAGGGTAATAAATAGTTTCAAACAGGTTTAGATAGTCACAAATAGTTGTAAACATAGTTGCAAATTGTTGTAAATATAGGTATAAATAGTTATAATTGGGGTTATGATGCCAAAATTTGAATGACTTACTGACTTACAACTGGTATTTCGGGCCATGACTGGAGATGAAGAGATAAAATGACCAATGTCCCCTGTTGTTGCTATAATGTACCAATACTGTAGTGGAGCTTTTCACCTGGCATGTGTGTCAGAATCATTGAAATTGCTGGAAGGTGCAAAAAATGAGCACCCAATGCAAACCTTTCTGTATTTGCAATTTGTGGCATTTGAGGCAAAACCCAGCTGAAGTTGGTTTGATGTTCAGCGGCCTTAGCAAAAGCAAGATGCTGCTGATAAAATTCACTGGATTCCCCAAATCTGCTGATCTGCTGATAAATCACTTTACCCAGTAAACCCCAGCCTTTCCCTAATTCGCCAAATACTTTCTCGGTCAAATAGTTCAATCCCCATTAAGATCTATTAAACTATAGCTTCAAACCCCATTTCTCATGGTGAAAATTCCATCTATAATTATCTAAACCGGCTGGTTCACCAAGATCTCCCATGTTTCCCATGTTTCGTCCAATGGCTCATTTCACCATATTTTATCCAGAAGTTTGTAACCATAACGGGCCCAGGAAATCCCATCAGTTTCGGTGATCTCTGCCTTACGCCGCAAGGAAGTGTCCGCACCTGAGCCGAGCTGGGCTCTGGGAGCAAACCCCTCAACTGCGGATGTTCAGCTACTGAGAGTAAGAGGATACGCTGGGGTTTATATAACAAACCCTAACTCATAAAATATTAGAAACGGTGATTTAACAACAACCAACTTGGGGTATAAAATGGTATAAGATCAAGAATATTGGAGATCTAAACTATGGCATAATAATGGGATTCAACCATCAACAATAGGGATTGTCATAGGGATAATGGGGATGATCATCTTCAACTACTAGAAATAATTGATGTTGCATGGTATATTCTGAAATACTCATGGGAGATTTGAGGTTAATCTTCGATAGTCCACAAACAAATCTTATACTAGCTATGGTAAATTTACCATTGGATACCACTTGTATTAACTGTCATTTACCATTTGATCCCATTTGTATAAGAAAAATCTAAAGGATGAAATTATCCCGACGTCCGAGGTTGGGGGATGTATCATTGGATCAACTCAATACGCTGAGTGCAGCTGTCGACTGCGAGGTTTGCCCCTTGTTACAATGCCCAGGATTCGAACGATGAAATTCGAAGGATCCTATCATACAGGATGAAATTGTGGGATTCTGGAGGATTATGTGGTGAAACAGAATGATTCTAGATAAATCTCACTTCTTCTGATAGGATTGTGGGTGAAATTGATTAGGATCCTGGGTGAAATTGAATTCTAGTCAAGACGCCATTTCATAGACTGCATCACCGCAGGACACCAAAGGCTTCATAGTTTTGATTGGGATCTCCAATTGCCACAAGTTCTTTGCCACCTGGGTGCTACATGCAGACGGAGCGTTGTCAGTTTTGAAACCCAATACTATATAGTTATCATTTACCATAATCCGCAGTTCCTGATGTTAGAAGTTAGATGTCAACCTAGCTAACATAAAGACATAAACCAACTATAAATAAATAAATACATACCTATAAATCCCAATTTCTCTCGTTTGGATCCCATTCGTTGCTGCTCCAAATCACCAGCAGCCGTCCCCCCATCGGCGCTCCGACCACAGATCCGGGCATCTTCCAAGATCTGCAACATGGGGTCCAGGATGGGCCTCACCGCGAAACAAATGACCCATGAATTTCAAATGGCCAGGAACAACAAAACAACAGAAAGGTGGTAACTGCTACCCTCTGGTTATGACTAACATAGCCATGGAAAATCCACGAACCAAATGGAGATTTCTGCTATTCCATGGCTATGTTAAATAACCACAGGGGTAAAATGACTAATAACCTCAGGAACTTCTGACTATAGGAACCAAATAATAACTACGGAAAAAAAATCATGACTTCAATATTCGAACCATGGAAACAAGACGGTAACCTCAGAAACATGACTTCTAACTATGAACAAAGTGATAACTGCAAGAAAATACTTCTAATCACGAAACATGAAAACTAACCTCAGAGAAACATGGACAACAATGGATTATTTCAGGAAAACATGTCTTCTAGTCATGAAACAAAAACAAATACAATCTCAGAAAACTGGCTTCTGACCATGAACAAGTTGATAACCTCGGAAAAAGTGCAGGGAGTATTGAGACTAAATGAGGAGAGATAAAACACGAACGTAACCCTCCAAAAGCAACATCAATTTCTGGTTTGCGCATAAAAAATCGGCTGATTCATGACCCAAGATCAACCGAATCCATCCGAATCCTCCATCTCTGGCCATATTCAACACCCGCGATCCCAGGATGGAAAGCGTTGGCATTCCCATGATGTTCCCATTATACTTCCATGAAATTTCTCAATAACCCTCCATGGATAATAAATCAACCAGTGTCAACTGGTCACTGCCCATCTGTGCTGGTTATATCCCTATCTTTGTCGTTGCTGGTCGACATTTGCGTCGCTGTTGGGCCACAATTTCTGGCAGGGGTCATCTCAATCATCCTCACGATATCACCATTACCAACTAATATCATCTTTATATCAAATGTGAACGACCTTGTGAAATTTATATTACATAATTAACTGTTGTATTCACCAACTGATTTCAAAATTAAATTGAAAGTTCATCAAACGAGTTGGGTTGGTTCACTGGTCATTTCTCATGGTTTCCCCGGTGACCTGGGTTCCCTAGCGCAGCAAAGTCCCAGGGTCGAGCCGAGCGAGTGTGCTCCTGCTGTTGCATTTTACTGCGAAAAAAATAGGAGCCATGAACGTGATATACCCTGGTTGATTATGATTAGCTAATATTTGACCTGGGATTATGATAACCCATTGCGGGGGAACTGAGGTCTAAGCAATTTACCTTTGGTTTCACCAACAAAATTGATAGATTTAAGATGATTTAAGATGGTTTAAGTAAGAAATTGTGGATAATGATGGAACACAGGTGGTTTTACCCGCAATGAATATACACTTGGATTTCACCAGCAACAGCAGGGCATGACCAGCACACACATCTGCTGTCACGGATTCAATTGGCAAACATCCTGATTTTCAAACATATTCGGGATGCAACTACCAAACCTCGAGATTTATCCAAAAGGAATGGGGAAACATATTGCATATGATCTGAACAAGCTGGGCTGTACTTGATCATATTGTCACGCGACCACTTTACTACCATTCGATGGGGATCGTCAATAATCATCATACCAAGTAGGATGGACAACAAATCACACATCAGGTTACAACTATATTATATAAAAATGATTGGTGAAACAATCATAAACCATCCCCAGTTTTACCATAAATAGGTGGGATTCCAACCAGTCCCAAATGGGTGGTTTATTATGGTTTTACCCACATTCGTTCAATACTGGGCTCTTACCAAAGCTCCCCCCCCCGGAGTCCGTGGTCCTTGCTGACCTCCATTGTATCCCAATATCTTGCAGCACCCGGGGGCCTGGGTGGTGGCGGTGCCGTGATTGAAACAATGGTGATATATGGTGATTTAAGCAGCAACGAAATGCTGGATCTAAGGGAGATAAATGGGGACTTGTGGTTGATTTATGTATATTTATGTTGATTCATCAAGTTTGGTTATGGGGGTCAATAACCTCTTCTCTCCCCACCTGGCCGTGGGGAAAAAGGCCAGAAACAACTACCAATGAACTCAGGCTCAAAGAGGCCAGCCGCAACCAGTTTCTTTAGCTGTGAAAGGTGGCCCACCCCTATAATAGATGGTGAAGATTCGCCCCTAAAGTGGCTGATGCTAGTTCATAAGCCCTTATCATTACATAAACATCATTATTGATGGGGTCACTTTTTGGGGGGCTGGTTGAACTGCCTATGACAAGCGTCTCTAGATACCCTAAACAACTACACATGGTTAGATATTAGGCTATGTCAAAAAATGTCATTATATACATGTAAGCAATACTGCAACCCCAGGAGGGAAAAGAAAAACACACAAATATAGTATCTCACAATATTTCACAAGGATTTTCCTTGCCTGTCCTTTATGAGGTTCCTTTTTGAAGGTGTCACCGTGGTAACACCACCGTTACACTACCTCTTCACCAGTCGGGTAGGTTACGCCAAGGTGCACTTGGGAAGCCGCGGTGCCATCACCCTGGGCTCTTACACTTGGATGAGACGTGGGCAAATTGATGGGACCCAGGTGCGTCTTAAAACCTGCTACTTAAACAGAAAGGAATTGGATAGAGAAACATAGTGAAACCAAACATGTTTTTTTGATTCGAGATTAAGAATTGAGACATGTTACCTTGCCTTAAAGAGTGAGTGGAAATGGGGTCTGCAATTGCAGCCAAAGAATTGCGGATCCTTGCCAAAAATAGATCGACCAAGTCGCAAATAATCGGTCGTTCCTAAGGAGTTTTTATCACGCGCCGAAAGATGAAGCAACCACAACAAAAATTCTGGGGATGTTCTTGAGTTGCCGCAAACATATGAAAAATCACCCGAAAAAAAGGATCACTCATCAAAAAACTAGCGGGGACACATCTCAATATCACCACTACATCCCATTGAAGAGATGCGAAATATCTTCTTCCACCATTTGATACCATTTGTAGATCATTTTCCGAGGAAAACCGTGGGTTTTCACGGGTTTTCCATATCTGTTTTTGTATGTTTACCCCAGGGTATATAATTCTTTGTCCCTTCTTGGCTTGAGACATATCTCCAAGAGCCGAGGGTTTCAAAGCCAAGCAACTGGCCCCAGCGATGCCAAGCCGATAATCCAGGTGAGTTTCTCCTGACGGGCGCGCGGAAAGATGTGGCCAATTATAGCAGGGCTGCTTCAAAACATGGTATGTTTGGGGGGTAAATTGGGAGAAACAGAGAGGTAGAAGGAGCTATTTACGCTCCAAAAGTTGCTATCATTTACCTATCAATGAGTTGGAGACCTATGCATTCTGGATATAGCTACTGTAATCACTGTAATCCCTATAGTCAACGTATCTTATAATTCAAAACCAACTTATTATTGCAACTTGATGATGCAGTCAGAGCTATTAATGGGGTATACTCATGGTAAGATCCATCGTAGGTTGGGATATAAACCTCCATGACCATGGCCATTCACCAAGGTTCAGCCTCTTCGGTGCTAAGTCACATGTCTTTGTTGCTGAAATCCCTGGTGCATTGATTCATCTTCATGTCCCATTGTTTGTTAGTTAAATCATGTTTAATCCACATTGTTGATGATATTGATCTTCATATCATATTTGTGCTAGAAAAATGCGCATGTTTGATGATTTTGATCGGTACGCCGTTACGGGTTGTTACAGGTCCCCATCTCCCCAACTGCGCCAGGTTGAAATCGCAGGAGCCTTGGATTGCCGTCGGGCTCGGGTCAGCAAATTGTGGCCCTCGGATTCCAAACCTCGACAGTGCGGGGGGCAGCTGTTGACAACAACAGTTTTGGACTTTTAATAAAGATATTACCCTCTGGTTATTCAACATAGCCATGGAAAACCACCATCTTAGATAGGTAAATCACCTCATTTCAATAGCTATGTTAATTAGCCAGAGGGTAGATGGTATTGTGGGGTACTGGTTGGTGGTTTTAACATGTTTTAACATATCAAACAAATATGCTCGTCATCTCAACCAGTCATCACAAGAAACATCAAGTGGGCTTTACTGCGCAAATTCAATCAAATCGCTCATCGGAACTATGAACCCTTGGTGGTTCATATATCCCAATTTCAGCGTCGTTGCAATTTGCCCGGCATGAAAGCCAGCAATAACTTTCGCAAGTGACAAACGGAATCTTTCAGACGTGTTTTACGAGGACCCGTGTGAATTCCATACCCTATTTGTGACTTGCCACTTGGGGGGTTTTGAACACATTCCAAAAATCATACACGTGTTGGGTTTGCCACACCGCATATTGGTCCGCATGAGGAACCAGGGCCTTCCTAGACTTTCTTCATGGAACACAGACCTCCCTTATTGGCTGATGGGCTTGTGCAGACGGAACAGTTGGAACGTGGAATCCAAACAAGGGCAATGACCATTCGCAAGATTGTGTTTATCAACACAAGTTCCAATTTGGTCGCTTCTAACAATATCCAACCATATATTATACCGATTTTAATCAATCACTTCTTTTCATGCTACCTGAAAGCTGTTCATCATTTCCACCATTCATGGTTGGTTGTTTAACCCAATACCCAACGGTTACATACTTGATATCGCCCCAGTTCGAAGTAGACTAACCGCACTCACCCTCCAGTGATTGAATCTGGTTTGCCATAGATTTCCCAATCTCCATCGAGAATTGTCCCATATTTCCAGCCATTTGAACTAATTATTGCCAATAAAGACATCCAATTTCTATCTTAATTCAATAAAGAACCATACAGCAACGCAAAGCACTCACTATTCTCCACTGCACCCTACGACGTGGTGCCCCACAGTTATGATAGGCATATCCAAACTTCTTTAATTCATGTTCAATCCAAACTTAGGATATAAATCATCAGTGTTCTATCCATTTTAGGGATTTACATGAATTTATACAAGATTTTACTTGTCGAAAATTCCGTGGATCCAGCTATGTCCAGCTTCATAGAGGTATAACCAACAAACCTTGGTACTGGCAGGTGCATCCCCGACCCGGATCCATCCGAGATCCACCCCTGTCGGCCCCCGGACGTCGAACGTTGATCTGGCACGAAGGCGTCAGGAAAATGGGGCCTGGATCCTGCGCGAAACTTGAAACAGGTTTTAGGTGGAAAAATGGCTCAAGCCACCCTTGAAATATGGAAATCTTTGTGGTTTTTGCCATATATTAGCCATTATTAGCCTATAAAAGGTAGATAGTCTTGGAACTATTCTTGTCACCCTGGATGATGTATCTGCAAAAAAATACTTTGGGGAGTTTGGGATTCGTGGGCTTGGTTGTGTGATATGTAAATATATACCGGAAAATCCTCCATTGAAACACCCACGCAGAAAGATGAGTTTCTTAATTACCAAATTCACACCTGATACTCCAAGTAACCATCCACAAGTCAGAACTATACTGGAGTACTCAAGCCATCCCAAGAATACAGAAACATTTACCCAACAAATTCAATCAAGAAAGCAATTCGCTGGAAAGTATGAGCTATCATTCAAATAGATGATCACTTCATAATTCTTGAGTTTTCCTTGGATGGTGCATCCCAAACAGCAAATGCGTAACAACCGTCTTCTAACCCAGTTGATCCCAGTTGTATATTTGGGAATATTCCGAGTATAGATTCCATAGTGACGCTGCTGCAAGCGCGCTTAACATGTCAAGTGGTGGGGAGGTTCAACAACATCTTATTGACCACATATATCAATGGATTGGTTGAAGGGAAAATCTACAGGAAACCATGGATTTTCCCATGAAATATAGAGGTTTCCTGTAAATTTTCCTTTAAACCAATCCAGTGAATATAAGCTGGTAACCCATAGAATAGCGAAGTTGGGTTGCAACTAGTTAAGTATGGGAAATGGTGATTACAAACTGTACTTCGATGCGTAGTAAACAGACTTCTAACTGGGTGGGCAAACTTGTAAAAACACGGCTTTAATATGTTTTCCTAGAGATTAGTGGGATAGACCCAAGGATTCATCTGGGTTCTGATCCTTGCGCTTCCTGGGTCGCTCCCAACCGCACAGTGATCCTCCACTGCCCCACTGCCGGCACCTTCTCACCTCTCGCTTTCAGGCGCGCCCGCGCGTGATCCCCTGAGGACCAGCCAAGGCCACGGCTAGATGCGGGACGGTCTAGTCTAGACCCACCCAGTTGTGGCCTTTTGTTGCTACGTAGAGAGAAAGTTTACCATGTAAAGTTCGTGCTCACAACTAAAACAATGATATGTTTTGTTCATATTTATATATAATGACATAGTTACATTGTTCTATACTCAAAAAAAGGTCATGAAAATGACTAAGAATAACTACATAAATTGCCTGTGTCCAAAGCAGCGGCTGGTTCAGTCCCACACATGTACTCGATGGAAATCACCGTGATTTCGTGCATCTTGTGGTAGCCAAAATGGAGTCCCTAAGATGGGATCCCTTTGGTTGGTGCCCTCCAGCATGCCATAAATGAGTAAACTAGTTCCACGCCTTTTGAAGTTTTGGGTTGATGATATGAATGATTGAATCGTGAGTAAAACCCACATACTAACCACGCAGTCAGCCCCAGATCTTAAAACAGCAACCTTTCTGATACCATGTATTGGCTATCTCTGTGAAGTTGATTTTTGATGAGGCATCTGTTTTTCCTCCTCCTCCAAAATGACTACACCCCAACTGCCAAAAACTCATCAAAGTTGGCTCCAAGTGGAATATGATCACATTCCAGCGTCGAATGGTAAATCATCAACATCATTCATTCTGGTCAAACTTGGATCCACTGCCAAAACAACATGATTTGGTTGGTTACTGTAATATGCATCCCTGCCAAAGATTGCAGTATATTTAGGTACCCATCCATTTTTCATATTTTTTCTAAGATACAATACTCAGAAATCATCAACGCTTGCCCAGTTAAAAGAATCCAAACCACTGGGTGTTCCGCACGCTCCAAGTAGACGTCTTCCAATGCCAAGCGGTACTCCTTTCAAGATGGTCCAAGTTCCAGGTCTCACGGGCGTCAGTTCATGGGTCATTCTACCAACAACCTCTGGGGAGACGATAGGATGCACATCCTCTGAATCCTCCAGTCATTTAACATGGCTATTTGAAATTGGTACATTCAGTTTGATGATTGGCCTAAGCCGCTGATGTTACCAAGCAAACTGTCAAATTACCACAGGCTAACCCAACAATATGCTTGATATCAAGGTACACAACCTAATTCACTAACATGAAATGACAACCTCAGATTCAACGGACGAAAATGGCGATACACAAATAAGGAGTATAGAATGAAACACTCACTTTTCTTCACAACGTAGGATTCACCTTCAGCTCCGAGGCAAATGTAGTCGCTCAAGTCCACTTGGCTCATGGTCTCGAGACCCTCGACGTATGTAATGACGACTTCGGGATTCGCGACCAGCCTTGCAAAAACAGGCATCGTTTTGATCGCAAAAAAGGAACGCTCCTGAAAAGCACCTCGGAGACGGTGCATCATCTGTTCTTGGCTAAGAGCCATGATGCTGATCCCTTCCCTGATGTCCTGTTCCCTACGTGTACAGCCGTTATGAGACCCTTGTGTCTACATTTTTGCCAATGGGTTGGAGCAACCTGCTTACTGTTATGATTCCATGATAATCCGTTGAAATTGGGAGTGCCTCATTTTCAGACAAACTCATATGGGTCTTCACCATTCAACACAAGGTATTGCACTTTGGACATGTCCAATCTGCATGTGATTGTGGGCTGATAGTCCGTCATGTTGTAAAGCCACCAAAATAGGGATATGGTTCTGGTGGATAATGAGGACATCAATCAACAAATGCAAACAACAACCAACAAGCCTCCAACAATGAAGGCAAACATTGTATCAACTACTCTCTGGGAATTTAACATAGGTATTGAAACTGGCAATTTATAGTTGATTTACTCATGAAAAATTGTGATTTTCAGTAGTTATGTTGGTTTACTAGAGGGTAAAGCCACCGCCCTAAACCTCCCATTTGGAATTGTTTGCACAACAGGCTCCTGCCGAAATATGGGGGATGATGTCGGAGTGAAGGAGCTGCTCAACAAACAAATTCTCCGTCACCAACTTGACCCATATTACCATAGCCCCCCAAAATGTATTTTTTTTTACTTGCATTGATATGCACTAATTGTAGAGAGTTTATGACCTTTTGGTCCCACCTTAGATTTGTACCCATAGCATCCTATAGCCTTCCCCAGCTTCACCCAGCTCCACCACTCGGCTTCGCCCGAAGCGAGACTGTCGGGCTGTCCTTGACCTTGTCTTCCGCCAACGCTGCTTCCACAGTTCCCTGAGCCACGTGGCTTGCTGTGGTCAGGAGCCAAATTTTTGACATCCGAAGGAACCCAATAGAATTGCGTCAACCGTACATGTTTACAGGCACTTTTTGAGAGTTAAGGTGGGTTGCATGGGTTCTAATTTCAAGGACCACCCCAGTCCGACAGTCACCCCTTACCCGATCTTACCCGGTGCTCACCACCACCACCACCACCACCACCACCACCACAACAACAACAACAACAACAACAACAACAACAACAACAACAACAACACAGCTGCTAGTAGTTGTATATTGTATGTACAGTAGTTGTGATATGTATTTTACCGATCCTCGTTCAAATCCAGCTGGTTACCTCACAACTTCCACTCACTATCAGACCATGAACGTTCATTGACACACAGTGGTGCTCCCCAGTTGTAAGGTTGTTTATAAATCTATTGTATGTATACTTATAATATATGTATACAATTAAATAAATAAATATATATATATATCCCAAACATCCTAGTTATGCTAGTTATAAAACCAGCTTAGCTATGCTTAGCTAAACAGACTCCGGCACCTCCTTGCAAGGGCTTAGCTGGTTCAAATCCCCAATGTTCTATATTCAAGAGAATCAAATATAGGGATTTCCTAAAATGGGGGTACCCGAAAATAGATGGTTTATAAGGGAAAACACTACCAAAATGGATGATTTAGGGGTACCCCTATTTTAGGAAACCTCCATATAGATAAATATCAATCATCATCAATCACCATTGGACACGGCCTAAAATGGAACTTAGCCACCAGTGCCGACCCTGAGGAGCCGGCAAGGGCACACTTCATGCTACACACCGCTGGATGTTGCGTGGCATCTGGAGGAGTCCGGGGCTGGAGCTGAGGTTCACCAACAGAATATGGGGATATCATGAGATATAATCGAACATCAGGGGATATACAATATAATCTAACAACATTATTTTGGAGAATGGTATCCGGCCTATCTTGCACTATTGCAAGGCCTCCCTGTTCAATAGGATTGCTATCACCTATACTCCACGTGCTCTGTGTTCCAGAGGAGGAGGGAAACAGAAAGACATGTTCCCAAAGACCTTCACATGAATGCTTGTCTCAGCCCTCTGGACTAAATCATGTTCGAATGTGCAAGTCAATTGCCGGTACCCTGCAGTAATCAAACGTGGCTATGGAAAATCCGTTTTAGTTCGATGAATTCCCATTTCAACCTCCAAGGGAATTTCCGACTGGCCATGTTTGATGACACCGGAGGGTATATTTGATAAATATATGCTGTCGACTATTGTATCCATTGATATCCCTATTTTCATGCCTTGAATTTGCTTGAGGACCCCCCCAACAAAAAAATGATTCCCCAAGTAGTGGATTTTCTGCTTGGAAATGAGATATCTTCCGCAAATCCAAGATGGTTGATTTTTCCAGCTATAAACCTCCATCTATAGTGAATTTTCTGATATTGTCCCATGAAATCCCAGATAAATGGATTGAAATCCCATTGGATTTGCTTAAGGACACCCCCAAAAAATAGTCCTTATAAATTCCTCGAGTAGTGGATTTTCCATTGGGAAAATAGGCCAAATCATCGCCTCAACAAATCTAAGATGATGATTTCAATGCCGATGCTTCAATGCACCAGGTCCAGCAGCCGCGCACCATCAATCTGGTAGCCGAAGACCATCTCTCCACAACCATGGGGGCAGTGAATTTGACCTGGGGACAGGACTTTGGAGTTCGGGATACTTCGCGAAAATGAGAATTTATAGGGTTTATATAATAAGAAGTAACAAGGGAAAAATACTTGGAGGATGATCCCACTTTGAAACTGGCTGATGACCTTTAATAATCTTTCATATATGTTACATATCCCCACTTTGGGGACTTGGTAAAAAGGGTTATTAACCACTTACTGAGTGCGATGGTCCTCCAAATAGGAGGCTGAAGGAAAATAGGCACATTACTTCGGAGTTGAATGATATTTGCTTGACCAAACGTGGCTATTATGGATGAACTCTCTGGGTAATCTAATGTTCTGGATGTGGGGATATTCACCAAATATGGGCGGAAGTTCAAACAGGGGAGAACATGAAGATATGAACAAATATAACCGGGAAAAAAAAGGGGAAGGCTAGCAACCAAGAAACTCAGTTTGTACCAATCATGCAAATGGTGAGTTTACCAACCAAACAACATGGGAATGTAACCAATACTTGGCTGACTGGTGGTTTTACAGGAATATATGAAGCAATATGAGTCACAGATTTGGTGCGGGGGGGTACCCTTCAAGGATTCAGAGGGGCGGGGGGGGGTACAGGGGTGGGTACGGGGGGGGGTTGGGGGGGGTTGGGGGTACGGGTACGTGGTACGGGTACGTGGTACGGGTACGTGGTACGAGGGTAAGTGGTACGGGTGGGTGGCACGCTGTACTGGGAATGCTGGTGCGTCGTACCAGTAACCGTGCTTACCCACCGTACTGATCGTACCACATTAGCGTACCAAGCGCAACAACCGTACCAACCCTCGTACCTCACTCCCGTACCCTCCCGCGTACCCCCCCCGTACCTAAAAAATAACTTTGTCTTAAACACCTATTTTGAATAAAGATAACGTATACTTTCAAAATCTTTCAAACACCAAGTCAAGCAAGAATAATGGGGAGAAACATTAATTATTCTGTTATTCAAATACACAATACCTCTCGCCATCTTGTAATATAAGCTCTCTTTTCATAGCGCAGCTCAACCCCCGCGGCTCACTGGATTCGAGCGGCGATTAGGACATTCTTCAGCAAAGTGCTTCTCTGCGTCCTGCGTCAATGCTGCTAGTGGATTCAAACCAAAAGGACTGGCATTACATACCGAGCCGAAAAAGTCATGGTTCAGATGGACATTGACTGCTTGTGGTTGACTTATGGCCAAACATGGCCAAACATTGTCTCAAAATAGAATTGAAGGTTTACGTGGATGTGAATTGAAGTTCCACAGCCTTCTACAACCTATACTTTGTGTAGCAAGTGATTTATACCGGGTATCAACCAGCTTCTGACTTGGATGCACATTCAAGCACCCAGCATATTACTTGGAAAGAACATATAAGGACAATCCAAGAGCATGAGTGAAAAAGCCCTTGATGCATATACTGGGTACACGCCGCTAGCCACTTTCAGCTACATCCAGGTGGAATACAATGCTAAATTAACATAGAGAAAGTCAAACTTTGATTCCAGGCTTGTACTGAGCAGCATGGACGTGAACGGATCAAAAGGAGCAACAATCGTTGGAAGTGAAAACTGAAAACATCCAAATCTCAATTTGTGTTGCATAAACCCCATGAGTTCTGAATCCATACCATTCCTGCGTACACGAACGAAACATGAGGCTTCAAACCATCCATCCTTCAAAAAACGATAGGTTGTGGGCTGGGGTCCTAGTGCACGGGCTCATCCATAACCCCGGGGAGACCAAATCAAATGGTACAAACCCCTGTTTGAAAAAATAACTCTATAATTAAAACGGAAACTAGTCACTGCCAAGCCCCATAAAAAATGGGGAAAGGTTGATGCTGGGACATCCCAGCGTTAATGGTTGGTTGTTATGGTTTTTATGTTTATGTTCAATGTTTCTTCCTTACCTTTGATGTTTTATCTGGTGGGGGTTTTGGGACTATTTTGCCCCGAACTTTCNGGTTGTTATGGTTTTTATGTTTATGTTCAATGTTTCTTCCTTACCTTTGATGTTTTATCTGGTGGGGGTTTTGGGACTATTTTGCCCCGAACTTTCACTGTCAATGTTTGTTTCAGATGAGGGGGATAATTGTTTAGGTTGTTGTGTTTTATGTTTATGTTTGGGTGGGTGATTACTTCATAATATATTTTGTTAAGATATTATGAATTAATCATTTACGCTTTCCATTTTCCTATTCCATCCCACCAGTGTTCAANTGTTAAGATATTATGAATTAATCATTTACGCTTTCCATTTTCCTATTCCATCCCACCAGTGTTCAATCACTCTCATTTGTGTTAAGCACGGTTTATTTGCATCATTCAGTTCATCCATTGCTATTGACAAAAGAGTAAGGTTGATAATCATAGCGTTGAATTCACCATCACGGTTAAGTTCCTTTCCACAATCAACGAT
>BGPT01002678.1:38993-62545 GCA_003297045.1 Symbiodinium sp. clade C Y103 | reverse complement strand
GCCAGGAGTATTTCCCAAGAGTGTCTTCCCAAGTGTGTCATGCCAAGAGTGTCTCCCAAGATTGTCTCCTAGGAGTGTTTTCCCAAGAGTGTCATGCCATGAGTGTCATGCCAAGAGTGTCTTCTCAAGAGTGTCTTCCCAAGAATGCCATGCCAAGAGTGTCATGCCAAGAGTGTCTCCCAAGCGTGTGATGCCCAGGGTGTCTTCCAGGAGTGTCATGCCAAGAGTGTCTCCCAAGAGTGTCTCCCAGGAGTGTCTTCCCAGGAGTGTCATGTCAGGAGTGTCAAGAAGGTTCGTGTGAGCATTCGGGTTCGTGGGCTGCATCTGGTTTTTTACATTCATTTTTAGAGCCCAAAAATAGTCAAATAGGTGGGTGTTTTCGTGTTTTTTGACGAGTCTCGGAGCAAAAAACACTGTAAATACCAATGTTTTTTGCGGTTCGGGAGCCTAAAACCACGGTATTTACGGTGTTGTTTGCTCCTGGTAGCAAAAACCATGGTATTTACAGTGTTTTGTGGCCAGCACCTAGCAAAAACACTGGTATTTACGCAGTTTTCAGCATGTTGCAAGAAATATTTTTTCCCATGCCAAAAGCACAAAAACACTGTAAATTACAGTGTTTTTACCTTTGCAACCGATGAAAAACGTCAAAACTCAAACAAAAAGTGTCCAAAATGGAGCTTCCCTTTCAAGCTCCGAAAAACGAAGTCCGGACCACCTTTTTTGGAGCTCTCCCCCACCAACCTCTGGCCTCACCTNAAAATGGAGCTTCCCTTTCAAGCTCCGAAAAACGAAGTCCGGACCACCTTTTTTGGAGCTCTCCCCCACCAACCTCTGGCCTCACCTTCCCAAACGGGCTCAAATCAGAGCCTCCCCCCCCCCCACAACCCCTAGATTAGCTTCGCTTCGCTTCGCTTATACCTATACTCAGCCCAGGCCTTCGGCTGGCTTTCGTAATATACTATATTAGATATATGTAATTATATGTATCGATGTATCCGATATCCCATGTCCGGTATGACCCGCGTATTCTTGGCTCTTTCAATATCAAAGAAATGCAATGGCAAAATTGGATGGTTCAACCAGTTCAAGCACAAAAACTTCATACAATCGGTTCAAAGATTGATTGGTAAAAAAATGTGAGATACCAGCAAATGCAACAGTCAACCCGATATCCTACGCCGCAAACTTTGTGTCTGTGCTGACTAAACAGAGCATCAGCTCAAATGGCAGCAGTTACTGTCGACCAGGCCATTTTGATGGAGGGCAAAAATAAAAGGCAAACAGGATGCTGCAAGATGCTGCAAGATGCTGCAAGATGCTTGAGGATAAGTAAATGCAACAAGTGAATTAACTGCTCGAAGAAAGTGCCCCCAGCCTCGTGGAGATGGCACCTGGCGCTGAGAATTGTTCATCGGCCCACAACATGGAAAAACAACCTGAAAAAACGCCATGAAACTCATCAAACCACTGAAATCTTCAGCAAATCTGAACCGTCCTTCACAGCCGTGCCAATCATCTCCTGATGTATGAACTGTGTGAACAAGCTACTCCACTGCTGCAATTTTTCCAATGCAATTTTCATATTTTTTGGCTTTGAAGAAAGGTTTAAACTGTAAATAAAGCGATTCCAGGATATCCCTCGGATGGTCATACAAAACTGTTTCCACTGTTTCCACTGTTTCGGGCGAAAAAGGGTCGCACCCTTGCTGCCATAGTCGTGCAAAGCTCTCTAATTACTCACCTGTCAACAGAAAGCGCGGGCTCTAACTTCCTGATCCTGTACGCTGGAAGTCCGGGAGCCAAGTGGCGGTTTCGCGAATGGCTGAAAGTGCCTCACGCGCTTCTCTGACCCACTGTACGAGATCCTGCGGCAAATCATCAGACGTGGTAGCGGAGCCAAATCGTCTGGATTGCCTGTCAAGGTCTATCTGACTGGTGAGGGAAAAAGCCAGACCTTCACAGAATCGCTTTGGATATTCTTTGTGCTGTGAGGTCCGGAATTGTCCATTGGCTTGGACTCCTATCGCACAAGCGGTCGGTTTGACCAAATTCCTATCAGCCTTACTGAACAGGGTGCGCACAAAGTGAGGCAGCCGCACAGTCAGGAGCCCTGTAGGTTTTGGGACCGTTGCGCCGAAAGGCCACTGGGGCACCACGTGAAAACCAATATCGGGATGTTCACGTAGGAGTTGAAGCCATGGTGTTGTCCATATTGATGCTCGTGAAGAGTCTTGAGGTGGTGCCGGGTGCTCACTGATGAAATAGCCGCCAATGACCAATTGTTGAACAATCAACAATGTCGTCTGAAGGAAAAAAGCGCTTCCCACATGCAGCTGCTCCACTTCTCGCATGCTGAGTCCTGCCAAGCCCAGGATGCGGTCAAAAGACCTCAGCGGCCGCGGCAATCTTCTCCTCACACCATCATCAAGGTCAGAAGTATCGATCTGTTGGTGACGGGCTTCACTAAAAGTCTCACACGGTGAGCCTGCCACAGTGGCAGTGACGAGGCCCAGTGTGTAGCACCGCCATAGCTCGGACCATGAAGCCGCTCGATGTGACAAATTCCCATAAGAGATGGAGTTGGCAGTGTCCATCGAAAGAACTGTCAAAGTCACATTACGACGTCGAGCCCATTCGTCCAAATAGCCATGAACGTCACCATCACGTCGCCTTCCGGAGAACAAATGGACGATCAGAAAATGTGGTCGGTCTTCAAGGGATGTGTAAATTGGTGTCAGGCGCTCCTTGGGCAGGGTCTTCCAGCGCACTCGTCGGAGGGAGCTCAGCCAATCATGCTGGTCCTCAAAGGCAGTGCAAATGTTCTGAATGGTAGCCTGGCGCTCCCGGGCATTCGCCGTGCCTCTCCGGCAAGGTCTGTGTGGCTGAGGTGCCGCAACTGCCTCACCCCGCAGAAAACCCAATCGCTGGTGTAGCCAGGACTGACGCGCAAGAAGACCTGCACGTGGAAGAGTGCCCTGGATGTCATAGTAGACCTGGTCGACAATCTGCTCGAGTTCGCCGTCCAGAACTTCTGCAAGTAGATCAGGAAGTAGATGTTCCCCCCAAGAGAGAAAAACCATCTCCGTCCATGAATCAAATTGCACCTCATACGTCAGCAGGAGTTGCAACCAGTGGTCTCCAAGAGCTTTTTGGGCCTGTTGATCAGCTTCAAGAGCATGGTCTCCACGATAGCGTTCAATCCAAATACGAGTGCAGATGGAAAGACTGTCGCCTAACTGTTGTCCTTCAGAAAGAGGGTCATCAGGAAGAATGGAGACACAAAGCTCATCAGCAAGACTCGCAAGCTCGACTTCAATCTGTTGCATCTCCAGCTCCCTGGGATGAGCAAAGGAAGTCACCGGTCCTGCTGCTTGAAGAGCGTCAAGTCGTACAGCTCCACGAAGATGAGGAGAAACCTTAACGGCCGCATACTCCGTGTTGTAGCCGCATGCAAGCAATGCTTGATAGCATCTATTCACATCGCCATTCCGTGGCATATACGACAAGTGTTGATGAAGCCGGGCACTCGTCCAAAAGAATCGAAGACAATGCGGGCAGGTAGCCCCATTCACAAGGTGATGTTCAGGCGCAAATTGTTGATGGACACGCACTCGATGTAAAGCAAGGCCTTGGGGCGTGTCAAATTGTCTGCCACAGAAACATCGGTGAACTTCAGATCTTTCGGATTCTTGCAATGGCTCTGGGGCTGGGTCAAATTCAGCATCTGCAGCTCTCAGGATCGAGAAGAACTGCGCATTGAAAATGTGCATCTCGGTCATCATCGCCTCTTGCGCCAGATGGAGCCGCTTGGCCTTCTTCAAAATGCGTTGCCAAGGAGTAGACGGGTCTTGCCAAAAATCAATGACAGCCGTAAAATCCCCTGGGTTCGCAAAAGGGGCTGCACCCGGGAGAACAGCATTGAGCCAGAGTAAATCAGAGGCCAGCCCATGTAGCCAGGAGTCCCCAGCGCAGGCAAATTCACGATGGACCAGGTGTTGAAGAAATTCAGGGCCCACAGTAAACACCTTCCTGGCATATCGTAAACGATCAAAGGCAAGATGGACACGAATGTCTGGAGTGCCTGCCAATGCAAGGATTTGGGCATTAGAGTGCCGATGATCTCCCGAAAGGCGAAGCACTTGGGCAAGCATTTTGACAAAGGCTGTGCGCAAGTATCGTAGCTGCCGAAGGGAAGGGGTGCGCCATGTACCCAGCCCATAGAAGAGCTTTGTCTCGATGAGAACTCTAAAAAGCCGAAGACGAACTTGGACCGGGTAATGCCGATTCCGCAAGATTGGCTTCCCCAGTGTTGTCATGGCCTGATGAGCTTGTCCAACGCGTTGCCGCAGCTCAACTTCCAAAGAGTGCGAAGCTGCATACGTGTAAGCAAGATGTTTGTATGTGGGCTTCATGTGTAGCCAGATCTTCCGCTCATCATGAAGAACACATTCTAGACCTGGCCGGTCAAGTAGTAGATGTTCACGTCGCAGTTCTGGGGCTTGAGGACCTTGAAAGCTCACGACACAGTTCGTTTTGTTGAGGTCATAGTTCACCGTAAAGCCATGGTCTGCAAAGGCTTGGTCAACTGCATGAACAAGTGCTCGAACTGCGGGTAGCATCATGGCGGCTCTCTCAGTCGCCCATGGTATAGCCACATCATCGGCCCATACCACCGTCAAACAAGGCATGTCAGCCGCCTCCAAGAGGTCAACAAAAGTGGATTGACGGAGAATCCAATGACGGACTTGACCCATGATGTGAGTCATGGCAACGTGGAAAACCGCATCCGCCAAAGGTGAGCCAGGTCTTGTACCTCTCTTGGTACGAATGAGCTCCTGCGAAGTGAGCGTAAACCATGTGTCCGTGTGGACATCCCGCAGCAGCTGCAGCAATCTGGCATCGCAACCCAAAGTTTGCAGAGCTCCAACCAAGCGTTGACCATGAGCACAAGCTTCTACTGGGTGCCCCGCTGTGCGGAGATCATGTAGAACTGAGGCAAAGTCAGACTCTCTGGCCACACCCAAGACCAGCTCTCTCAGTAGGTGATGGAACGCATTGGAGAGGTCGAGGTAAAGGACAGCTGTGCTCATACCTCTTTTGTGCATGGTGTAGGTCCAAGTATTCACAGCGTGGAACCCAAACTGCACAAGTTGGTGACTGAACCCTCCAAGCTGGCCTTCAACTCGTTTGGGACTGAGAGTTTGCATCAATGATGATCGCATCATGCTATGTGCTCGTTTGGCGACTGTGGCCAAAAGAAGGATACCTCTATGGTTTCGTGCCAGCGCTGGATTGCCCTTCTTGGGGATGAGACACATGACACCACCTTTGAATTGTAAAGGCTCCGAGCACCAGAGGAACATCTTGAGGATGAGAGGAAAATACAACTTCGCAAGAACTGGAGCTTGGTCGTGATGTACACAAGATGGTACTGGGTCAAGGCCCGTGGCCTTATTCGAGGTGGTCGCTCTCAAAGAGGTCTCAAATTGTGTGAGCGAGGGCAATTGATGCAGGGGCAGAGCATCGCTGGACAACAAGTCCATGACCTGATGTTGTCGCTGATGACATTGTTGGAGCAGGTCAGATGATGTAGTTCGTTCCCCAAGCTCAAGGTCACAAAGGTGTGGGAGCATCTGATGTTCCAACGCTTCAATCCTGGCGGGTGCAAATTGCATTTTTCGTTGGCGAAACTTCGGCAAAGAGCGCCGGATGATAGTCCAAAACTGGCGCACATCATGTGGCGATAGGAAGTCAGCTCCTTCTGCCAAAAGAGTTTGGAAAAACTGAATGTCATCATAGCGAAGAGCTCGAGTGACTTGTCGGCCAAAGTCTCTGAAGGTGGCCAGCGCTTTGGCAATGAGCATGTTCTGCATGCGAAACAGCCGGTTGTATTCAGCAACAAACTCGGTTGGCGTAGAGCTCGGAGATCGCCAGGCTTGAAAAAGCAAGAGGAGCTGATCAAGTCGTTGTCGTTCATTCAGATCGGCAAGAGCTTGTCTTGCTTGTCGTTTCTGCTGGACAAGTGTCCAGGTCTCAGCTGACATAGCTTGCTTCCTGGGCTTCTTCACCCGTTGTTGGCTCTGAGGGTGTAAAGCATCAATCAAACAAGATTGCAATCGTGCTGCATGGGTGTGCACATCAATGTGGAAGCCAATGTCTGCTGCAGCTTGAAGACAGGTCATGTCCAGAGATTTGGCATTGTCAAAAGTCAATGATGGAGATCGTAGAGGTCGCTCTGAATAAAGTTCTCCAGCAAAGCTCAATTCTGCACAAGCAGCATGGTGATCTGTTCTTGTTATACTCGGGTCAATAATCTGACTCACCCACGCACTGCATGCACGAGGTGACCAACAGTGCGGAAGTCCAACGTAGTCGATTCGCCGAGTATTGCCCCCTGAGTGGGTCCACGTATCGCCAGCTCCTTGTTGTACATTAGCGAAAGTAGATGGTAGCCAAAGCCCTGACTCTCGAACAAACGCTTCAAAGAAGGCAGATTTCTCATCAAGAGGGCCTGCTTGATGGTCACCAATGCTTTCATCTGTGGTATGGCCAACCGTAGCGTTGGCGTCAGTCAGCAACAGCCTTGGCCATGTGTTGTAGTTGACTGGAATGAGTGTGCGGAGTCGAAACCACCATTGCTCAAGAACTTCAGAGTCAGTGCCCGTGTGTGGTGCATGACAAACAATGCAGATGCACTTCAAGGCTGCACCGCTGATGCGGATGATCAAGATTCTGGGTTCGTAGTGAATGATGGAGAAGTCTTGTTCACGAAATTTGATCGGTGTAGATTTCCCATCAGAGGTGATTCGAGATGCATAAGGCATATGCCGAGCAAATCCAGCCATGAGACCGAGCTGACCTCTTTCATTGGCCGGTGCTTTGAAAAGGAAATAGTGTTCTGAGTGAGCATGATGCAGGCGTCGCAGGCGAGTCTCCTGAATCCCAAATATCACTATACCTTCATCTCGAAGCTGTTCCAGAAGCATGTCTTGACGAGAAGGACCTGATATTCCACATGTCACATCATCTCGAGCACCACACAGTGAAAGGACATTGCAAGTAGCAAAACGAAGCTTGACTTCAATCTTGGTGGGTGGTGTGGCATCAGATTGAGTTTCTGATCGAAGTCCAAGTAGTTCACCTTCTGGAGTAGTGGTGGGCTGTGCAAACCAAAGTTGATGTTGCCACCAATGTGGAGCAAATTGCTGATCAAAGAGCACCCAGAACCAGGCTGAGGTTTGACAAAAGTCAGCAGAAGGTAGGGCCTCAAGCCAGCGCGATGTGGAATTGGCAATTTGCCCATGTGCAGTATTTGCGAGATGATCGACAAGTTCATTTCCTGGATGACCGCAGTGTCCGCGAACATGCCAATGATAGATGATCGGGCAGAACCTTGATTCAATCAGTCGGTGGATATTGCGCAGAGCTGCACCAAGCTGGGGATGTTGGAAGCAATGCCAAACTCCAGCTGTTTGATGGCCAACGGTAAGAGCATCAAAACAAAAGTGCAGCTCAGGACACGGTGCCTGAAGGCCTTCATGGATCTTACAAAGATCATAAGCCAACTTCAAGCTGGCTGCGGAAGCAAAGTGCTCCGCTTCATAGGAATTGCTTGCAAAGGGGCGTGGTGCACTCACTGCCCCGGCAAAGTACCATACGTGCTCAATGGCGATGAACGCAGCAACAGCAGCGGTGACTGATTTGCCGTCATCCATGAGCTTGGCGGAGCCATCATAGTACAGCCAAACGGTATGTCCTGGGGTGGCAAAGTCCCACCAATTGGCAATCCATTCATACGCAGGATGGCCAGGATGGACACATGGCAGATCAAGGTCAGGAAGAAGAAAATGAGAGTCAAACTGCTCAAAGGCCTTGATCGCCGGGTGTAGGTCGATCTTCTGAAAGTTCTCGGCAGTGAGTGGGGGCTGTTGGGTGTGAGCCACCTGCCCAACTATTAGGCGCTCCCCACTCCTACCATTTTGGAGCGTTGAACCAATCTGAAGGAGGCTGATGGATGAGTCTGTGGCTTCATCAACAGCATCAGACCAGAAGTTCTGGGGCAAATTTCTGTGGATGTGGACATCAAAAGAGTAGCCCCGTCTGTTGGCAAATGGATAGATGTCGATATTGATATCTCTGTGCCAGCAATGACAAGAAGTGTCAAGAACAAATGGTGGACAGTAGCGCTCCTTGCCGATGCTTCGCAAGATTGCCGGTTTTGTGACAGCAGAAGGCAGGATCACAGCAGTACTGTATGGTTCTCCTTGCAGAACGCCATTGTCAACTACCGTGACAATACTGGGGTGTTCGAACTCAGCGACTCGTTGGTGGACAATGATGTGAACTTCATTTGGAGCGTAGGAAAGCGAAGGAGTTGGAGTGACCAATACATAGTCGATCTCAGCATCGGCCACAACGAAATCTCTCCATCGATGGGCAATAATACTTTCCCACATCCAGAAGTCATCCGCAAGGACAATGTTTCTGTGCTCATCATGAATGCGCACATAACGTCCATCCAAGTACCAAGTTTCAATGCGCAAGAGTCGCTCCAGATGTGCTGGGCCGAAAGTCGCAGTTCTATCCCAGATTTCATGCAGCTGACGTGTGAAGTGCGATTGTTCTGCAAGAGGTGGCTGGAAAGGAATATCATCAACAAGCACTTGTTCTTGGTGGTGAAGAGCAATCTGAGGGTCGACTTGATGTTGTTCTCCAAAATGTGCTTGCATAGGTGGATGAAACTGGAGGCTGAGGCCAGCACCAGGTGGAATCCAATGACTGGTGGTGCTGGACCAAAGAAGGGGACCGTGGCTTAATGTGCTCCTTCGTGAGCTGTAGAAGCGAGTCAGCCGGGCAAGGGCACAAATTTCAGCCTTGGTGACAGGATTCGGCAGCAAGGCTGCAGCCAAAGCAAAACGTGAAGAAGTGTCTGCTTCGAAGTCAATGGTCAGCACTGCCGGAACAGTATTCACAGTGAGGTCTTGTACCAAGAGGAGGTGTCCAAGACGTTGCTTGAAGATGTCATCCTTGGGCTTGGGAGTGACCCAAAAGAGATGCACACGTTTGGACTTCACAATCTTGTCCTCCCAAAGGTGTAGAAGTTCCTCATGCCACCATCGAGAGGCCTGTGTTGCACGATATGTTCTGGCAGAGTCTGTGACATAGGGTCTGTCGCCTTGGAGGAGCCACGTTTCGATGTATCCTGCGGGTCCTTCGTCATCATGTTCAACACATGCCTGCTGTGTGAATGCCTCAAGCATGGCAGCGTGCCAGGCAGGACGGTCAGAAGATGAGCCTGCCGCAGTTGGTGAACAGTCATCTGCAGATGACTCCCTTGAAGGAAGCTGCATGAGGCTGATCTGATCACTGAGATGAAACTGTAGGAATGTTGCATGATCATCATGAGGCTGTCCAGCAGTAATAGCTGAATACAAGCTGTCAGTGTCATCACCTCGAAGCCTGTAACGCTCCAGAGTTTGCCGTGGAGTAAGTCCAGCTTGGGTGCACTGCGCTGCAAATTGTGTTGGTACTTCAGCATGTTGAAAAGGAGGAACAGCCACTCGGATATAGTCGCCGTGGTCGATGTGCATAAGCCCCGTAGATCGCAAGGGAACAGGTTGTCCCTTGTGCCAGACTATGCATTGATCTTTCTGTGAAGTGCAATATTTGTCCACCCGAATCCAAGCAAGGAAGTTTGACCGGTGGATGTAGTCTGGGAGCTTGATAATGAAGCGATCTGTCTCAACTTGTGTGGACCATGAGCTGCCGTGATGTTCAACATCAACTAATGCCGCTCGTCTGAAATCACCATCTTCAAAGTCATCATGGCGAAGAAGCAACAGCGGCGTGACAGCGACATGTAGCAAGTCATCTGGTGTTGGCTTAATCTGCAAGATGCGTGACACATCATGGTGACGTAGCCCAAGAAGTGCACGAACTCTGCGGAAGAAAGCTTCATAGGGCGAGAAAGGAACTCGACCTCTGATGGAGTGGGCTTGCGTATCGAAAACTGCAACCGAATGCCATGGAAGCTCCTCATCTGGCGTGTTGATGGTAAAGTCAGACTCATAGTCATCTGTTGATGATTCATGGTCTGAAAGTTCGGCTTCAGCTGCATCATCTTGCTGAACCGCAGCTGGTTGCTCGAAAACTGGAGCCTCATTGGCATGAGGGGCATTGTGAAATGTAGCCATGAAGGAAGCATCATCTGTGGTGTTGTCATTGAGAACTGCTGGTACTTCAGCTGGAAAGGGAATGTTGTGAGAAGTAGCCATGAAGGTGATCTCATCTGTCTCAATGTCAATAGCAATGTCCCGAAAGGCGTGGATGACAAATGAATGTCCATGTTCCACATGATGTCGATCCTCATCAAGGTGGATGTTGGTCCAGCCGTGAAAGATGTGACAGTTGCCTTCATCCAAAAGGAAGAGTGCGTCAATACTGTTCAGTACATCACGGCCTGAAACTTCAGCAGGCATCGATGCCGCAGTCAAAGAGGCAGCGCGTTCTCCATCAGGGAACAAGGCTATCAGCCCAGAGCGCCAGTCTTCAGTGCCTTGTGTCAGGATGACATCTGCCAAGACATTGGTGATTGCAATGGCTGTCCAGTCAGGAATGGATGGCCGTACAAAATGATATGCGACCGGTTGTTCACCTTGAAGTTGATCTTGCCATGCTTCATGTAGATCATGCGTCCACAATTCATGGTCACCTTCCAGCTCAACAAGACGCGGTCGGCTCCACAATGGCACATTTCGATGGTGAATGTACCAAGTTCGAAGTCGGAGTGGTTGTTCTTCTTGTACTCGGAGTCCAAGATGCCGCAAGAGGTCCTGAAGATGATGAAGAAATGGTGAAGTTCCTCTTGGAAATGTCAAGTCGACAAAGTTGGGAGCTTGGTCATCTTCTCCAGTTGACGACAGAGCTTGGTTGTACTGCTGGTCGAATTGTGAGTCATCGACTCGAGAGAGTTCGGTGATGAAATTGGTTTGATCACAATGTTTTTGCTCATGGCTCAACACTTCACTAAGATGTGGTTCCAAACGAGCAGAAAGATAGCGATCGTCATCCAAAATATTTGAGATGTTCGAAGTGAAAGCACTAAATAAGGCTGTAGATTTCGAAGATGGATCCCAGACATGTACTTGAACTTGTTCGCAGAAACTGACGTCTTCAGGCCTTCTGCGTCCAGGTCGAAGTAAAGGGTCCCAATGACTTGCTGTTCTCTTCATCGATGTTGGTTTGCGCAGAGCTCCACATTGCGATTGAGCTTTCAAAGAGGGAGTATCTTGCACATCATCCAGGATTTGACTTCGCAAAGCACTGGCATTGTGTAGCGCATGAAATCCTTCTTTGAATTCATCCCCAAGCTCCTTTCTCGCAAAATGGAAGATTTGCAATTCAAAGATGTACTGATTCTCAGGCTTGACGACCCATGCTGCACGATCAACTTGTTCACATTGTTGAGCGTAGGCATCAGAGTTGAACAACGTCCTGGAGATCAGGTTTGATGGCGCACGACCATTGATCTCTAAAAGACCCAAGTAGCCGTCGCCCCAATTCACGAGGATGTACCACCACCTCCAGGAACAGCTGGTTCTCGTCCTGGTTCGAGAGATCTTTGCCTCTTTCGTTCTGGAACATCTGCCATTGCATCTTCGGAGGCAACTGAGTGCACACTTACCGCACGCCTGTCTGGCAGGGCTGTCTGAAGTGGTGCCGTCATGATCTGGGTACATTTGTGGAGTACTGATTGGAGCCGCTCCATCAAGACCAGGTTCTCGGTGTCCTCGATTGTGATCTCGTCCGGCTCTGTGAGATCTACAGTCACGGGCTGTACTGCCGCTGAAGGTCCAGCTGCGAGGTGATTCAATCTCTGAATGTCCTTCCTGGCAGCTTGGAGTTCCGCTCTGGCGTTCAGCATCATCTCCTTGTAGGCATTCTGTTGGTTGACATAGGACTCTATCTGTCCTTCCCAGCATGAAATTGCTTCTTGGAGATGTTTCTGCCATGACTCCTGATGTCGAGTTTGAGAAGCTTTCAAATCTCGTAGCTTGTTGCCAGTCTTGGTGACTCGATCGCTGGCTCGCTGAAGATCTGCTCCGATTGTCTTGATGTTCAGCTTTTCCGCCTTCTCGACAGCAGTACGAATGTTCGTCGGCGCCTTGGAAAGGTCCGGGTACACCTCTTTGACTGCAACCACCAACTCTGCATTGGAGGCATCTGGTGGCGGTGTCGTAGGTGGAGGCAATGGGGCCAATGGAGCAAAAGGTGTCGCATGGGCATTCATTGAAGAGCTTGAGAATGCTGTTTCCGAAGGAGGCCATGGTGAAGCTGGCGGTTTGCCACCAAGAGGTTGGAATGGAGATGGCTTCGCATCTTTCTTCCCTTTCCCCTTCGGCTGCTGCTTCTGCCTTGGGCTGTCTTTCCGCCCACGAGGCGTCCCACGAGGCGTTGCATTCCTCCTCCTGGATGAGCTCCTCTCTTGCTCTTGATGAGATGTGTCCCAGTAGGACTCCTCCCAATCTGCATAAGATCTCTCTGTGTCCTTCTTCCGGCCATGGACATAATTGATATCTATGCAGCGGCTCCAAACGGTCTCGCAAGAGCCACAATGAGTTGCGACCATCTTGTTCAAACGCTTGCAGTAGACACAGCGCCAAGGTTGTCGAGACTCTTGATGTCCAGCCATTTCTTCTTGAATTTTGGCAAGGAATCCAACGTCTTTGGAATGGTGCTTCTTCAAGACTCGGGCAATTTGTTGAAGTTGCTTCAATCCCAGTCTGAGATGCCCACGACGATGAAGATGCCACTTCCGGCGAGCCAAAGCTCTCTCGCGCCGCTGCTTCCTTCTCCGTGTAGGTGTAATGGTTGAAACAAGCAAAAACCACCACGAAGTGGATATACAGGATGCGCATGAAGATCTCCGCAATGAATCTCCTTATACTCAAGGACCAAGTCAACCAGAGTAGTGATGCACAGCAAAGAATAAGCCCGAGTGTGGCAAAGATCACAAAAACCTGGAACAAGTCCGGGAGGTAGGATTCCAAATAGGGCCAGTGGCCAATTGAATGGCAGCAGAGGCAACAATATAATTGGGATGCAAGTGCAGGAAAAATCAACCGCAGGGAGCAAAGCCAAGTACAAAGAATTAATTTGAATGGAAAAAGGTCCTTGATGTAGGCACAGGGCAGCTAGATCAGGACAAAGAATTGAAATGTAAAATAAGCCAATACGTGGCCAGATATGCAGATCAAGACAGGGTTTTCAGGTTCACCCTTAACCTTTATTCCAGTTGTGTAGTTCGAAGGCTCGAAGTCACGTGAGCCCGCGGGTTGCAGAGTGCCCGCTTAGGTATGGCTGCAATCACCCACAAAAGAACGGCCGGGGGGTGATTTGAGCAGTAATGCCTTGGTCATACAAAAGCACCAATGCAAAAAACCTTCATTGAATGAATCAAAATATCCGACAATACATCTGGACTTGCTCTGCATTTGCTCATCGTGTGGGGGTTAGACATACACACGTGACCATGATCTACAACACCTGACCATCCAAGTCTGCCACCTATATACAGTATATACAAAGCAACCAAAAAAGTGCAACTGTTGAGCTGTCAGAGCAAACAGATTCCTGTCTGACCATTGATTTCAAAAATTATGCATTGGCCAACGCTCCTTAGCTAGCCCTGCGAATGTTTCTGATGGTGTCAAAGCCTCATCATCAGCGTTTTCAATGGTCATATATTCACGCATCCACTCATCTTCTTTGAAACCAATGGTGCGCTCTGAAGGAATTATCTCTATGGCTGGACCCCCTTTGGATTCCAACGAATTCGGTGCGCATTGAGGTTTCTACCGGAGACATTCAAAAACTCAACGCGGGATGTATGTGGCCTTAAAATCGACGCCTGGAACTTTCCCTTTGTCCAACTGAGCTCTGCAACTCTCTGTTCTTTTCTTCAACATGACATTGGTTTGGGGCGCATTCTACCAAACATTTCAAAACTCTTTGTCACAACCCGAGTCCGTTGGGTACGAAATGGTACGAACATGGTCTCGGAAAGCGCCCTGTGATGACTTATCGTCCAACAGCTATAGTTCGGTTTGAATCTCGCGCCAAAGATATTATGTAATCCGCCAAGACCCCCTTTGCAGCCTCTTGCCGATTCGAACAAGTGATTGGATTTACACTTCACGACATCAAAATATGGTGCACATCCTATTCAAAAATCTTCATGCATATGTATATTGAATCATTCCACCACTAAGAGGAAGGAGCAGCAAACCAACATGGAACTCTCAACTTCAAACCAGTCGTGGCACGTGCTTTCCATCATGTTTTCCTCAACTCACCCTTTGCAAGTCACTGGTCACAGAAACAGAAAACACCTTGTCAACCTAGGGACTGTCAATTCAAAACGACAATCTGGGAGCTGTGATGAGCTGTGACAGAAATGATCAATCTGAACATGGTACAGTTGGTGTTGGACCCGTGGGACCCGTTGGACCCGTTGGACCCGTTGGACAACAGGACTTCCGGCCATTGCGTAAGCAACTGGGTGCTTGCTGCCTCCCTAATGTGCACAGAGGACTAGGACCATTCCCGTGCAGGGAGCATTCCAACCGTGCAAGCGCCATCTTAGGAACTTAAAAAAGCACGGCATAGCGGATCCATCGATTGCATCCAGCACGGCATCAGTGGGACCGGCAAGGTCGAACCATGCTCCAACAACCAATGTCTGGACGGTGTCTAAATTATCGCAACTTTATTGGCAACCAATTGAAGTTGGATGACCCAGTAGCTCTTTCTCAAAAACTGCCCCTGATCAAACATGATAAAGCATTGGTGTCGCATTGGTGACCAAGGAAGAATGGGTGTGTTCCCAAAGACCTTCATTGACCCAGGATCCCAAGACTTGTGCAGCCAGGCATTGGTGAGGTCAAGTCTATGTCAAGCCTGTAGCTTAAAGCACACGACCAGCTCAGGGTAGGCTTGGTGGCTGTTGAACAGCACAAACTCGCGATGAACCTTGGCAAAGCATGGGAGCCCAATGTTTCAGCCACCGAGGCTCAAACTTTGCAACTTAAAAGGGAACTAATGTGACTGTGAGGTCCTCTCCAAGAATGTGTGGTGTGAAGGTCTTGAATGCCTTGAAAGCTTTGGTGCTTCTGCCAAGTTGCTTGTGTCCTGGATGGGCCTGGCAGCAGTGGGACCGAACCCAACGCTGACCACAGCGGGGGGCAGGTCTAAGACTGAACCAAACCGAATGTCTAGGACTTAAATGTCGAATTCATACCTCTGAAGTTTTTACCTTTCCAAGTCACATTTCTCAATTGTTCTGCCCATTCGATATCCGTTCTGTAACATAGTGCCCGGCCAGGGTGGAAAATTCGAAACTGGACAGCTACAGGAAATAACAATCCTGATGCAAAGGATGGCTGACTAACGCGAGTCTAACTAATTAAAGGAGTGAATGGCTGATTGCCTGCGGGATTGAATGGCTGAATCAGCCACTCAAAGCCAGCATGATTGAAAATGGCTCTGAATGACTCAAGGATTGTCTGAGTCACCTCCTCTTCTGAATTATGTCTCTCCTCAGCCGGATCTTCTCTGAGCTATCTCTTCTTCGAGCTAGCTCTTCTGTAAGCGATTGGCAGGGCTATTGGCTAGCCTAGATTTCGATTGACTTGCTGAGTTGTTACGATTTCTCTGTAACTAGGAAGGTTCTCATTCAAACATCCATTGAACATTGAAGTCTTGCTCAAGAGGATGCTCGCAGTTTCACAAATATCAACACCCATGTTCGTCTGCGGAGTCGGCAAGCATGTCCCCTCGGTGATTTAAGATTCTGTGTGACCACGCAAAGAACTGAGATTTTTGCTGACATATGCTGACGTTATATATTTGTGGGACGAATGAAAACTTGCTGGCCACAAGATGCAACATCGATCTCCTTTAACTGTGCGCTTAAATCCTGCAACTCATCCCATTTTCGAATTGGGTGGTTTGGGACCCTACTGCAACTTTGCCTCCATTGTCAGTGCCCGGGTTGACCACAACGCTGTTTGATCTGCCTCACCGAGGCTGAATGCATCACGTTTTGGCGACTGCTGCAATGGTGAAATGACATGATAAACTCGTAACCAGATCGTGGCCCAGCAACTTTTAAGCAATATCTGCAATCCTTCGGTCCTAAAAAAGACCCACGCGCCTTTGCTTGGATCCCTGTCGTCGCGAAAGGGTTCCACCTTTACGTTCCTTGGTGCGTCCCATGGACGCCAAGTAGGGCGCAAGCAATCTCCATGGACTTCTCCATGTCCAAAACACAAAATGGTACAGCTTCGGGGAACCTGCCATCAATGACTAGAATTTCAGTGGGTTATCTCTAGGCTCTGTGTAGAAGTGAATATCTCGATTTTGGGTTGGTTATCCAAACACATTTTGATGGGGATGGGCCAAATTCAACTGGCCCATGAGCACAGGTGCACCTAGCCCAACCACATTCAAGGAATGTGATGAAACATTTACGTGAACGTTTGACCCAACTGCAGTGTCCAAGCAGCAGGAAAATACATGACCAACGATTCTCTTTCAATTTTAGTAGTTTGTTCATTCCATGCTAAACGGTAAACTTTGAGCAGGATATGCGGCAAGCCCATTGCTAGAATCCGTCCAATACTGAACCCATGAAATGGACCAATTTCAACGAACTCCTGCATGACCCATGTTCATTGAAGAATGTCACGCAGCAGGAAATCGTGAAAAAACTTGCCATGGCAAGTCGCTTCATCGCTCCAGTGGCGATGTGAGGATGTCCCAGAACCACCCTGCCTCAGTGAAAAAACCGGGTGCGACAGCTCTCCGCAGCCCTCGCCCAATTCACTTGGAATGCTGCCTGGAAAATGCACATTTCACAGCAATTACCAGGACTAAATTGATGGAAATATATGGAAATTGATGTTTCATTTGAAGCCAAGCTGCTCAGGATGAAGTACCCCAAGGTGCCATCGGGTGCTCCGGAGTACTGCATGCCTCATAGCACTTGGATTTGACTGCAATGAGCAGTGCCAGCTTGGATCTGCAATGGAACAAACGCCACTAAAAACTTCTGGATACCTGATTCTACCTGCCTCGCTTGCATGCAAAAAAGGCAAAGAACAGGAACGTATCATGACGACAGGCGGCCCGAAAACGAGGGAAATGCGCGCTAGTTTTTGTTAGTGGGTACATGTAACATCATACAGAATGTAGCATGTACAAGATCGCGCCTGCAAAATGATGTAAAATACACATGGTGTAGAAGGTAAGAGAGCAAAGAAAACGAGAGAAAGACGAAAAGGGAAACACAAACACAGAGAGAGAGAGAGAGAGAGGGAGAGATAGAGATAGAGAAAAACAGTGATCTAAGATGTGCGGATTTGAGATGTGTAGCTGCGAGGCCTGGATGTGAGAAACACGTATGAAGAAGTTTCATTGCTCTTCTTTGGAAGGACCCTTTGCTCAGTGGCTCTTGGGAAATACCGAACAGCCCAGGTCGCTGATGTCATCAGAAACCTGGATCAGCAATATCCCCTACCCAGGGCAAATCAGAAATAGCCAGCGTTGTTTTGTTGGATCCTCTCACAAAAATATGTTTGAGTTGAAACGGTTGCAATGACAAGAAATCAAAAATTCCATTTTGGTGGGATTCAACCCACTCTCGGCGGTTCTAATTCTTGCAGGAATGTTTGAATGAGCGATGATACCCCTACTTCTCAAATGGACGGTGTAACGCAATAGAGCCATACTAAGTCAGCAACCACCTGCTTCTGCCCGACTCACCCATTTTGAGCCACAGGCACTTTTGCAAGACTGGTCCGTGAAGTAGACCCCCTGCCCGTAGAGGCCGCCCTCTCGCGCCATTCGCTGATCAAAGCCGTACTGGGTGATCATATCGATCTTATCCGAGTGGGTTCCATGTAGCAAGACGACCCTCGGGACTCAACGGCACAGCGATGCTGTGCTGTGTGCTTGGCAGAAAATGTCAGTCAAAGAAACATCAGGCTCCCCAACCAGCTTACAGGTATCTTGCGACACTGAACATGATTCTCTTGAAATTCTCCTCAAACCCAATCTCCTACATGTCCCACCGCTATGAAAAAGCTAGGGATGGCCTGCTCGGCATTTCCTTTGCAAGAAGAAATAACAAACAAGGCTGCAAAGTGGTCAAAGTCTTGCGCACGAAGGCCGCATCTATGCAATCAACATCTATCAACTGAATCCTGAAGTGAATCAGTAGGTGAATTCTCAAATGAATCAATTTCTATCTGAATCCTCAAGACGACTCTCGAGGGAAGCCTTTAGAAGCCCCCTTGGTGAATCTTCAAGTAAATCTCTACATCAATCCTTACGTAAATCCCACAATGCATCTTGAAGGACTCAAGCAAATCCCTGGCAAGTGAATCCTAGAGAAAATCCCTAGGAAAATCCTGAGGTAAACCTTTAGTGACTCATTGAACAGGTTCCTACGTCAATCCTGAATTAACCCCCAAGTGAATCCAAGTGACTCATTGACGCTTCTGTCGAGCTGAATCCAATCAAGTGGAGGCAACTCACTTTCCACAACGGTGCCAATGCCCGTGGTCTCGTTTTCTTTTTTGATCTCTTCCTGTCAAAATGGACAGAGAAAACACACCTCAAAACAAAAACAATAAAGTACAATATAATAGTCATAGTCGTCAATTAAAAAACGCAATCGTGCTTTTCATGTCAGTTCATAAACAATGGAATCATTCAAATGAGCTCATTGTAGGGGTTCTATGGGGTTCTTGCGGTGTTCCAATCAATAAAGCATGGTGTGCCAAAACCTAAGGACACCTGAGTTGATGTGAAAACACGTCCTTTCGACTTCATCAGTGCCAACAATTTGTGTCTGCGCGGCTTCAAGCGGCCACTGCTTTTCGGTAATTATACTGGGTCCAAGAAAATTCAATCCATGCTGGATATTAGAAATCATAGCGATTGCCTTCACAAACAACGTGCGGACGTTGCCATTTCCACCTCCATAAGATTGCCTTTCGTGAATTCAAACATGCAATGATACATAAACATATATCTTGGCACTGCTGTTCAACACCCGTTTCTGCTTTGCCTTCCGAAAGGCGTATTGCTTCCACAACTTCACCTTGGAAGGACTTGGAAGCTTCTGCTACACGGTGTGGGCAGCTTCATTGCATTGAAAGTTCCATGACTCCCACACGACATTAGCAACACCACCTTCCTATTGATTTTTCAATCTGCGTACTGAGTCACATTATGGACCTGTTCCACCGACAGGACCTCCAACTGACGGGCTGCCAGGCAAGCACCATAGTGACCTCTAGTTCTGCCCCACTTGCAGTGGCCGTTTGTTGAAGAGCAAAATGAGAGATGTTTGGTAAAAGTTTTAACAAAAGGGGTAAAGAAATTCGTATTTGACTTCGATTGAGCGGATCATCAAGATCTTAGCAGTTTGAGAGGACCTCCATCAACATGGTCTCATGGTTCCTCACCAGTATCTGCATTATCTCATATCATGGCTCAATCTGGAACGAGGGCCACCGGTGCACACCCGTGTGCAAGTCAAAACTGTGCAGTTTCAGTGACGTGAATTATTGTTAATCTCCGCATGGTGATGCGATTTAATGGCATGGGATATCTAACCCAGGGCACCCGAAAGGAATGAACTTGGAAATAGGATACCTCCCTGCATCAACTCAGCATAATTTCCAAAAGCTTAGTCAGTCTCCATTCTGACCCTGTATGCCAAGGTCAAAGACACCTTGAGTGCTCAAAGTCCTTCCTCAAGAGTTTTCACAACATCTGAATTGTGAGGATTTGTGCGGAAACCTGGGAACAACTGAATCATGGCGAGCGACTTTGAGGACACGCTTGACGGAGGAGATTCTGAATTTGGGAATGCACCTGGAGATGCGCAGGGAAACGGAAAAATCGAAAAATCCTGGACTGGACGTCGGGCGCCATCTTCTAGAACCTCCAAGGGTTGGTTTTTCAGTTTGCAATGCATCCTCTTTCGTGATGCTTTTTGTTGGGACCCCACTAGAACGGTCTGTTTTTTCACTATTCTTCTGGCTTTCTATGTAACAAACGTAACAAGTGTCTGGGTTCAACAGAGTGCCGATGGCCCAATGGCTTTCAAGGCGCAGGATCTCCACTTGAAACTGGCAGCCGGATGCTGAGCGACTGCTGCTTCTCCATGCGCCAAGATTCCTGCGGTGCCATGTGTACGGGACTCACCTGTTTGACGTGATCGCACAAAGCCTGGGAATCGCAGTTTGACGTGAACTCACAGTCTGGCTTAGCTTGGCTTGGCCACTTGGCCACTTCACGCTGTATCAGCTATTGTATTCCTAGTATTGGCCACCCTCACAGAACAGCAGAACGCATGCCCAGCCATTAGAACAATCATCATCGGTATATAGCTGCTACTTCGCACAGTACGGATTCATGTCCAGTACCATTTGACTTTCAATCATTGGCTTAGCTCACTCTCTGGACAGCCGAGCCATTGTATGAATGAAGCAACTTCATCCCAAACTTATTGTTTAAAGCCATTTAATACCATATGTTGAAACACTCCTGACGTGATTGTACAGGAAAGATGATGAAACGGGCTTCTAAAAAAGAAAAGTTGGTCAATCTCTCTTCGTAATCAATGCATCTGATTGAACCCTTTTGAGAAGTCAGAACCCCAATGAGTACCTTAATACAATGCGTCAAGTAAACTATTTTCCAAGCAAACCATCGCCCCCTGGTCGGCAGTCCATCAGAGTCATCGTGGTCACATGTTCGTTCTTCGCGGCGCTGGCCAGAATTTTCAGCCTGTCTCAGAGATTGCCGTGGAGTACGCAGAACTAGTTTCTAGAGTCCCATGTACAAACTCGATCAAGATGAAGACATCAAGCGGCTGGATGCCGATGTTTCTCTCGATCAACACCGTGGACGAATTCACCGATGCAATGTTTGCCCCAGAGAACCACACGCAATAGATGATCCTTTAAGTGCTTCCGGATGGTCATCTTGACTGCAGCACAAGAGATTCAAAAGCTTGATGGAAATCTAGCTTTCCCTGTCAACAAGAAAATGGTTGCCTAGAAAAATAGGTACGTATGAAATAACCAGTTGATATTATATATCTTGGTTTTTATCTTCAACAAGACTGACTTGAGTGTCCCTCGGCATCCTCTAGATACCAGCTTGTCCGGTCTGCATGTCAAACCTGACTATGCACATCACTTCCTGGTCAAGTCAGCAGCGTAGCAAATCTGTCGATGCTGTAGACCCTACAATCGCTGCACACTTTGGGCCTTTCCACTTCTTCCTTTACTTCGATGACCTGCCAGTTACATGACCGACCAATGCGGCAAAATGACATCCACTGCCTTCCTGTTGAAGGAACAAAACGGACAAACCACATCAAATTTCAAGAGAACTTACCAACAAGCTTCTGAGCACATCGCTACTACCTGACTAAGGACCGGTGCATGAAATACTTTTCCAAACTTCCCAGTATCAAGTGCCAAATCAGCAATTGGCTTTGTACTAGTAGTAGTTACTTTCAACAATCAATCTTTGAACAACCATGCAACCAAATGCAGAGGCAATGACAACTTCGCAAATTGACTATATCTTAAGTTTTGCAATATCTGTGGGCAATCGTTGAAATAGCAGACCTGTGCCCTGTCTGCCCGCGCTTGGCACTGCCTCTTGGGTCAACGACGCATTCCTTTCGGCATATTCACTCAGAAGAAGCTCTTTTTCTTGCAAGATCCTGAGTCAAAGTCCCTTGGAAAGCCTCCAAAAGGCACCTCTTGTTGATCATAGCACACAAAAAACCAGCTAGTAACCAATAACCAGCTTCTACTGGCTGTTGAAATCAACAAACGCTTGTTGTAAACCCTTCGTGTTGTTGGCAACCTGGTAACCTTGAGGCTGGAGGCTGGTGGAGTCTACCTGTTTTGAGAACATTGTACATCAAAAGATACTAGTTTGCTGCTACAAAATTCGGATCATGCTCGCAGTTTGCCTGGTGGACTTTCATTGGTATGTAAGGAAAATCGATTGGGGCTGATAGAATACATTGCAAATCACGTGCCAAACCATCAGGCCAGTCTTTTCCAACAAAATTAGTTTTGCCACAAATACCATGAGGTTTGCCTGGCAGTTACGGTGCATAGACTGAACGGTCAATGAAAAAGGGAGGGTTAGATGAAAGGAACTCAGCAGAATCTCTCAGCCAACGCCTTTTAGATTGCACAAACCCTTGCGTGCAGCAAACATTTATTGAATAGCACCCTCAGAACCATCCGTACATGGGATTCAACTGCGCAAGCGAAAACTCTGCAGCCCAAAAACGAATGCGAGGCGATCAGCTTTTCCCCTAGCTATGGTGAGGTGATTCATGAAGATGGTTTCACTCGCCTTTTAAATTTCCGTGGAATGCATGGTTCTTGCCTGAGGTGACGTCTCATTAAGCTCCCCCCGAAACATCTTAGTGCGAGGAATAGTGTTTCCACTCTCAGATCCAGAACGTAGTCAGGCAAAGTTTTCCCTTTAATTCAGAAATATATCTATGGAAAGTTGTGCAAAGTCCAAATGGAAAGTTAGGTCGGTCGGTCCTCCAAATTTGGGAACTTTGTTGAGGGGCTTCAAACATTGCTTTCTAATTCTATTCAAGTGTCGGCGTGTTTCTGGACTACTGCTTCCTTTGCGCGTTTGTTTGGGAGGCATTTTTGAAACAAGATGGAAAGAAAATGCAGCTCTAGGACCTGGATATTTCTATGACCATTTTCCAGAAAAGAACTTCAAAAAAGAACAAGCATTCTTAGCCCATTCCAAAACTACAGAATCAAAGGAGAACAGAACTAGCACAATATAGATTAAACTTGGTAAATCAAATGCCTTCCCGAAAAGTTGGCGAACTCTATTCAAAATATTCAAGGGGGAAGTTCTTCATGCATTTGGGAAGCTGGGGTACTTTATTTTAAACCCATGTATAAAAGCGGGATATGAGCATTAGTGTTTTCCATCATTATTCATGCAAGAGCAATATTGCCAAACATTGTGACTCATAAATGCGCACGTCCAAATATGCGAATATGCGTTCATACTTACATGTGTGTTACTATATATATATATATATATATATATATATATCCGCCGACCCCGTGACGCAAGGGGGAGCGCGTCAGGGAAAAAGAGATTTTCAGAAATGGAACAACAACGACAACAACAACGCAGCCGCCAGCCCNCCTTCTCGATGGCAGCAGCCGCAGCAGCATCGGCGGCGGCAGCAGCAGCAGCAGCAGCAGCACCAGCAGCAGCAGCAGCGGCAGCAGCAGCAGCAGCAGAAGCAGGAACAGCAGCTAACAGCCAAGATTTGTAATATGTTTTTCTTTTTTTCTAGCGTGTCAGAAGTCACGTTAGGCATCTTTGGGCGCTATGTTAGAGTATGTTTTTTGGACCTTTCCGGCTCGCCGTGCCACTGCGTTCTGGTGTTCAGGAGCGTT
>BGPT01002678.1:6893-37441 GCA_003297045.1 Symbiodinium sp. clade C Y103 | reverse complement strand
TCAGTTCCAGTCAATAGTTCTCCTCGCTCACAATACAACAACCTGACTAGACTGATCACAATGATCACAGCTGACAAAATCCACATTGCTTTTCCGGGGGCGGCGGCAGGGGCGGCAGCCCTTAATAATACACATGATATTAATATACGAAAACTATAGATCATGTACATTGTGTACTGATATATGAGTGTCATGAACTGCTTCAGTCATTGCCAAGTCAGAACATCGGCCCAAGCTTCGGAAACACAGCTTCGTTGGGTTTGAGCCCTCGTCGGATTTCACGCACCTTAGAAGTCTTCACGTTCTGCTGCGTCATGGAGTCGAAATTCACGTCATAAGCCATACCTCACATGGCCGTAGTGATCAAATGCAGAAGGGACAGTATCAAGAGATGAAGTGTCCCCTTCAAGTTGCCAAATCACTTGCAACTTGCAACAATAAAAATGGAACAAGGCACGCACAATGCCAAGCAAGTGTTGCCCATCCCAAAGGGAGAGCAGGCATCAAATATACTCTCCAACACACACACACACACAAGCTCTGGGCTGGATCATCAACTTTCCCACAAACTGCAGGTCAGTGAATCGACCCCGGATGTCTGAAGGTGTCTGAGACGCCAAGAAACCATTGGTCGTGATTCTGACCGTCTGTTGGCCGCAAGAACACATGAAATCACAGTAGCTCTCTTCCAGCTCCTGGCAAGGTGTTTGCTGTTGGTTTCCCAGACACTGTTGTGCGAACTTGAATGCTGAGACATGTACGCACTACAGTATAAGATCTGTCACAAGTGCCACGAATCAAACAAACACTTGTGAAAGCAGAATGAATCAGGATGGAAACGCGCATTGACTGTCGATTGGAAGAAGAAACTATGTACTATCAACGGCTCAGAACTCCAACGAGAGCATGCTCGAACAATGAATCGACAAGCATCTGTGAGCCTCTTGAACCTCCTGAAGGAAAGCTTGCCACTGGAGGTCACCATTCCTTGCGATTCAAGTCAAACACAAAGACAATCAAAGACAGTATAACAATCCAAGGTTGTCAAACTTCAGATTGCTTTTGAAGGGGGTGCCAACCAGGAGTTTTTTTTGGGAGTTTACTGAAATCCCTGTATAGTTTATCTTTCATCAGCTGTTGAACATAGGGATGTTTTACAATGTTGCGAAGTATATATGCTGACAGATGCACGTGCTATTTGCAAGGACATCCCTTGACGTCATCGTCAACATCACCGACGTCACCAAGGTCAACAAGACCAACGCCAACACCAACACCAACAACACCAGCACCAGCGCAGCAGCACCAACACCAGCACCAGCGCCAGCGCCAGCGCCAGCGCCAGCACCAGCGCCAGCACCAGCACCAGCACCAGCACCAGCAACCAGCAACCAACAACCAGCAACCAGCAACCAGCACCCAGCACCACCAGCACCACCAGCACCACCAGCACCAGCACCAGCAACCAGCAACCAGCAACCAGCAACCAGCACCACCAGCACCACCAGCACCACCAGCACCACCAGCACCGCACCAGCACCAGCACCACCACCAGCAGCAGCACCACCACCACCAGCAGCAGCAGCACCACCACCACCACTACCACCATCATCATCATCATCATCATCATCATCATCATCACCATCATCATCAGGGTCAGCATCAGCACTATGTGTCCCTCACACAAGCAGGCTTAGCGAAGTTTACTGTGCAAATCGCCAAGTATCCAGTTCTGCTGGACTGCGAACTCCCAGCAAAAGTCGCTATGGAAGTCATCCGCTGATGCAACCTTGAAACATTGGAATTTGTAGTATGATGTCGACAAACACCAAAACAAACCAAAAGCACATGATTGTTGAACTTCCAGTTTCCAACACGTCGTGTGCATGGACACACACACACAATGTTTGAAGACTGAAGCCGCTGAGACACCCAGGTCATGTCAGTCTGGCACGACATCTCCGTCTTGCAGCCAGACTGACTCGACTGAGATATCTTGTGCGACTCCAAGTGCCTCAGACAAGTTGCTCGGGAAGAAACAAAGGAGAAACAAAGGGGCTTGCTGCAGCATAATGGACACATGGGGGTCCCTGCCAAAATGGCGATGGCTACCCTTAGATTTTGATAGTCTTAAACTTTGAAATTGAAGCTGTTGGGTCGTTACAAGTCGACTTGCAAGTCGTTGCGAGAATGGCTTTGATGCAACTTCTTGAAGCACCCCGAGTCCAGGGTGCAGTCTTGGTATGACCCTAGTCAAGTAATCCAAGGACATCGTGGAATTTCACCCGCTTTCAATTCAAATCTTCAGCCTTCTGTCACACCTCCCCTTCTGAGTTTGTGAAAATCGTAAAAGCAAGAGCACCAGTTTGAGTATTGAAAACAGACGTTGGTGCTGGAAGTTGCAGTTTGATTCTTCAATTGTGTGCTTTCCGGCTACACACTATTGCCACTGCTGCCAGAACTAGCCCCCGGCAGCAAAATTCAAGTGGATAGAGTCCTATAGCGCTCATTCACAAAGATCTTAGTATTGCAAAACCGCCCAAGGTTTAAAAACTCTTCCTGCATGACCCATGGTTGGTACTGAATTTGCTTTGATTTCGACTCAAAATCGGCCGTGCCTAGCAGGAAGATTGGAGAGCACTTGGAGTAGGTCTAATCCCTGACTCTACTCATCTAAATGTGACGACCCAAAACAAGGTGCTGTTTCAACGCTTTCTTGTTGAAGCACTTCGAGCAAATGCTGCATTGAAATGGATTTCCTCAAGCTGCGGAAAACAACAGCTGGTCAGCCTGTAGCGGTTACGATGATCTTGAGCTGTCAACGATGCTTCCATGCAGTCCGACTATGTGTCCAGTCTAAGTTATGTCCTGCTGACATCTCACCTCATCTCAACTGGCATACTGCGGCACACCTCACATCAGACGAGGCTCCACGTTTGTGTTTCACAATTGTCACCTTCAGCTCCCGGGCCAGTCGATCACCTCAGGTTCCAGTCCAGTAAAAGGGACCATCACAAATTCCCAAATGACGGCGGTTCAAGGGGGTTCTGTAGAACCTTCAGAATTACAGAATCGGATTTGTATGAAAACCCAAGAAGGTCATGCATTTACTGCAGCATCATCTAGATCTCTTCCCACCATTCGCGCAACCCCCTGAGTCAACGGGCTAATGCACTCCATTCCGCCAAGTTGCTGTCTGCGGCCAATCTGAAAAGATTGGGGCCGGACTTCATGTACCAACCCCATGCGTTGAAGCAACCTTTGCAGTACAGTTTATCCGCGCAGTCGGCAACGGAAGGTACACTTAGCCCTGGGCCCTGTATGCCCCAGGAGCCCCAGGAGTTGCAACAAGTGCGCTCCCAAGCCGATGTGGATTCCTGGTTCGCGCGGACAACAGATGTCAGTGATGGTACCCCAAAAGTAGGAACCAATTCAATCTGCTCGGAACTAATTGGTTAGGATTTCTCCTGAGCATCTCACTTCCTGAACATGAAGTGTTATTTTATTGCTTTTTGGATTCACAAACATAGGCCAATGGCTTCAGGCTGTGGTGTGTATTGGATCCCTGTCACTTGCCCGTTCCAACAATTTTCACATCAATCACACTGAATTCACAAAGTAAGTCATTTGGATCCAGAACAAACCAAGAACCAGTTTATTTTCTCCATCATGTTTCTCCCAAAGCACATCAGTTTCTGAAACGGTTTTTTCCGTACAAAGTTGGAAGCTGTCCAATGCAAAAAGTTCACTTTCAAGCACCAAACTTTGTTTGTGTAAACTATCTAAGCTTCGGCTAGAATCCACTAGCTCAATACACGTGTGACGGATGTTTTGACGATGCCAACAATGGGCTTAAAACATCTTAAAACATCTTAAAACCACTTGAGGCAAATGTTTTGGATTTCCAGGTGTCAGCCGAGGCTCATCCCACTTCATGAGATGTGCAAATGGATCCCATCCATTGGGTCCACGTGCTTCGATCCAAGACCAATCCCCACCTGAATGCATGAAGCGCTACGTGACTGCCCGTCGAAACCATGAATCGCGAACGGGTCCTTCAAAACTTTCATCTTGATGACATCACACGAGACCAACTATATAATCAAAGTTTGAAGAAAACAGGTTTCAAAAGTGTTTGAAGCACATGAGTTCAGACTACAGAAATGAACGATCTTTTTCGCAAACAAATCTGGCGGGCCTTGCACCAGAATGTCAGGGATTCAAACTTGAAAATGATAAGATTAGATTGGATAGATGGTGCTGCTTTCCGATGGTAGAGCATGATCCTAGGACAGGTCAAAAATGCTGCAAAGTCCACACTTTCACAGCTTCAAGATCTGTTTTGCTTTGACATTTTTGAAATGTGTCTCCCCTTGTCTTTTCACAAAGTGCAAGAAAATCTCAACACTTTGATCAAAGGCACGGACATAGGGCTTGTAGTCCCACAATACCATGGGCACTTGGTCCTCCATGGCCCGGTCACACCTACAGCATTTGTAGCGCGCAGGGTCAAACGACGAAGCTGCTGCAGCCATTGCTTTGAGCTGGAGGCTGAACCGCAACCGCTGTGAACCGCAAGCTACGAGGCTCAAACAAGTCTTGCAAGAGACTGAAACTATCCAGACTATATCATACAATGTACATGCAGTAGACTCTGCAAACATCTTGAATTTGTTCAGCGCTTTTGTGGCCTGGTGAGCAAAATCACCTAATTCCACCATGGTCCGACTTTTGAGATAGTCCAGTGGTTGACCCATCAATGGCCAAATATTGATTTGAATATGCAATTTGGAGACTCTTCCCACCCACCGTCTCGACGCCAAATATGGCCTCCTGGCGATGGTACCTGGCGCTGAGAATTGGACAAACTGAACAGCACAATACACGTGAAAAGACGCCCTGAAACCAACCAAATCTGCTTCAAATCTGTGCTATCCTTCCCGGCTGTGACAATCATCCCTTGGTGATCCTTAGTGTATGAACTGTGTGAGCCAGCTGCTCCACTGCTGCAATCTTTTCCAACGCATTTTTCAGGCTTTGAAGCAACGTTTAAACTTGACATAAAGCGATTCCGGGATATCCCTCGGATGGTCGACGCAAGCCATCAGTTCAATAAAACCTGCATTGAATGAGTCAAACTGTTCAACAATACATCTGGAGTTGCGCGGAATCTGCTGATCCTGTGGGCTCTAAACAATTCCAAACTTCCATCCAAGTCGGCCACTGTCACCTATATACAAAGCAACTGAGGAGTTGCTGCAGTATGCTGTTAGAGCAAGCAGAGTTCTTTATGACCGTTGATTTCACATGTTTGGATTGGTCCAGGCTCCTCAGCTGGACACTTGAATAGTATCAAATAGTGGTGCTGCCAAATTGTCGTCAATGTGGACTGGTATCTTCTGAAGCGTCTCAGCTTCTTATCCTTCTTTGAAATCAATGGTCTGCTCTGAAGGAATCCTGTCTATGGCTGGACCTGCTTTGGACTCCAGCAAACTTGTTTTGGATCAAAAAACTCAAGGTAGGATGTATGCCGCATTGAGAAAATGCAAATCTAGAAGGTGGCCTTTGTCCAACTGAATCCAACTGATCTGTGCAACTCGATGCAACTCGTCTACATGAACTTTTTCATTGGTTTGCGACAGGTTCTCCCGAGAAGTTTGTGAAGGCTCGGTATCACAGCCCGGCCCAGGTCTGGGTGTGAACATGGTTTCCAACGTCCCTAATTACTTAATGTTCAGCATGTATAAGTTCTTGAATCTCGCGCCTAAGATGTCACGTAGTCTCCCAAAACCCTTTTGCAAGCTCTGACCCGTTTGAAAAAATGATCCGACTTACAACCTGCAAAAGTCTATCACCTTTTTCGAGTTGGTGGTCTCAAAGACAAAAACACCTGGTCAACCTAGGCACTGCAACTTTGAACCTACACTCTGCGAACAATGACAGCAATGGTCAATCGAAACATGGCACAGTTGGTGGGTTGAACTCGTTGGACAACGGGATTTCCGAAGATTTCCGACCAACCTGCACACAATGCCCCCTTAATGCACACGGAGATGGGTTAAGACCCTGCTCGTGCGCAGGGAACACTCCAAACATCTAAAAAGTTGATCAACCTGCACCATCCCTTGTCAAATAGCTGCAACTCAATCACGGCATCGGCTGGAGCAACGTGAAATCAAACGGTAGCACTTTATTCTCCAAGACCTTCACTGACCCCAAGTTGCCATCCAGCCGGCCCGACGTTTCGTCACGTCAAGGCTGCAGCTTAAAGCACACGACCAGCTCGGGATAGGCTTGGTGGCTGTTGAAGAGTACAAATTCTCGATGAACCTTGGCAAAGGATGGAACCCCCAATGTTTAAGCCACCGGTCAAACTATCCAAAGCTTGATATTGGATGATACTGGGCACTCCAGCAACGGAATGAAAGAGTATTTCTTGCAAGTCCATGAAGGATGATGTTGCTATATGCAGAAATCCCCCAGCGCTCCATGGGGATTTTCTGACATCAAAGAATTGAAAAGATCTTAAAGGTAGATCAATTGCAATGTGAAAAATCTGGTCCAAAAATGTGTGCTGTGGGGGTCTTGAAAGCTTTGGTGCTTCTGCCAAGTTGCTTGTGCTCGTTGAGCGCCTATCAGCGCGGCCAAAACCAACTCTGACCACAGGATCTATCCAGGTCGAAGACTGAACTCAACCGAGCGTCTTTCTAGGATCTAAATATCAAAATCACACAGTCAACTCAACCTTTTAAGTTTACCTTTCCAAGTCACAGTTGTTCTACCCCTTCGATATCCTTTCTGTAGTGCCAGGCCAGGGTGGATTCGAAAATTGACAGTGGCGGGAAGTACAGCTGTCTCACACCAGTTTGATAGAATTGATTGAAGGACTGAATGGATCTGAATGGCTGATTGCATGAATGATTGAGTGGCTGAGTGAGCCACTTAAATGCAGCATGATTGAAGAACTGAATGACCATGAATGACCCAAGGATTGACGAGTCAGCCTCCTCTTCTCTGAGCTACCTCTACTTCAGACTAGCCCTGTCATTGGCTAGCAAAGTTCTCTCATGACTTGCTGAGTTGGTGCTATTTCTCCGTACCTAGGACAATTCTCATCCAACCATCATTTGAACTCTGAAGTCTTCTCGAAGGGAGTCAAGTTACCATGTGCATGCTCACATTGTCACACACACACATTGCTAATACCAGTGTTTGTCTGCAAGCGAAATTAGTTCCCGGAGTAGGCAAGAATGTCTGTTTAGTGATTTGAGGATTATGTGTGATCACGCAATGAAGTGAAGTATTTGCTCACATTAACAGATTTGTGGAACGGATGAAAACTTGCTGGCAAAAAGACGCTAAATCGATCTCCTATAACTCCGCACTTAAAATCATTCAACTTATGGCATTTCTGGAGTTGGGCTGGGGTCTCACCTTGGCCTCCGTTGTCAGTGCCCGGGTTGACCACGACGCTGTTTGATCTGCCTCGCACCGATGTTGAATGCATCACGTGCTTTTCCGACTGCTGCAATGGTTGGTTTTGATTTTGATTGTGGTTGATTCCAATCGCGACCTTGAAAGAGCCTTGAGCACATGTAAACTCCTCCATGCACAATGGTTTTGGTCTTCGCGTATCTTAATCCAGGAGGCAATGACATGATGAAATTACATGATGAATTCGTATCCAATCAGCTGTCACGCACAGAACCACCATATGGCACGGCAACTCATATTGCAAGCGGCATCAAAGACATCAACAATCTCATCAATCTCTGCGTGTCATCCTGAAACCATCTAAACCCCCCTCTGCGCGCCTTGGCTGGGATCGTTGTCATCTCGAAAAGGCTCCACCTTTTCGTTCCTTCGGGGTGCAATTTCCAAAACTTCTCACAGCCGTGGGAAATCCACCTTTGAAATCCTTTGTTGAAATCCATCGAGATGGCTTTGTTCACACTCGAATTTACAAATTGCACATTTGGATGCGAATGCTTAAATTTATATGATCCGTGGACACAGGTGTATCTTGCACAACATCCAGGAATTGGACCTCAAGCCCTCGCGCATTTGATTTATGGAAACAAAGAAGCGAACAGTGCTTTACGAGTAGTTTCTGGTAGTTCAACTCATTCTAGGTGGTTTGCTCAGTCCCATTGCCTGCTCAATACCTAAATGTTAAATTTTCAGCGGGTATGTGGTAGAAAGCCCATGTAAGCCCAAGCAAACAAACAAAATGGCTACAACCCATCCAAAATTGTATTGTATCCATGACGTGGTTCAATTTCAATCAAGCCTCTCTATGACCGTATGAATGTGTTTAGAATGTCGCGTATAGCAGGAACTTACGGCGTGAAAAGAATTGAAGGCAAGTCACTTCATGGCACCCGTCGCAATGTGAGGATGTCCGAGAACCACCCTGCCTCAGTTCAACTTAGGGGCCATGGCAACCATGGCGGTCTGGAAGGCATTTCAAAGCAAGACCAAATACTACGGTCATAAACTTGATGCATTGGAAGTCCCTCATGGTTCCGCATAGTCCCGCCAAGCTGCTGAGGATGAAGTATCCCAAGGTGCCGTAGGGCGCTCCAGAGTACTGCATGCCTCATGGTGCAAACGTCGCCAAAACTCGTAGATGAATTGCTGGAAAATTGTGGATGATGAATTCAAGCCAAGTTGGACGCCAAAGGCACATCAGAAATAAGATGCCTGTCACCCACAAACATTTCGAGCCAATTCAAAAAACTGCGATGAAACACAAAGATTCGAGCCACGCAGGATTCAACCTGCTCCGGGGGGGTTGAGATTGCAAATCTTGCAAGAAGGTCTGCATAAGCGATGATCATGCAGAATCGAGCCCAGTAAGATACAAAGTCACCAAGCACCCGCTTCTGCCCGATTTACCCCAATTTTTTCAGGCACAGGCGCTCTTGCAAGACTGGTCTGTGAAGTAGACCCCCTGGCCGTAAAGGCCGCTCTCTCGTGCCATTCGCTGATCGAAGCCGTACTGGGTGATCATGTCGATCTTGTCGGCAGTAGTTCCGTGAAGCAAGAAGACCCTCAGGACTCAAAAGAACAGCAGCGATCCTGCATGGTGTGATACTTGGCAGAAAATGGCAGTCATATCAAAGGAACATCAGGCTCACCCAGCCCTCAGCATCTCTTACCAAATCAAACATGAGATGATATCACGCACGTCCAACTTACGCTTGCTTCTTCAACATCCCCATATCTGGTGCAAACGAGCCTTATTAAGTGGAATTCACTTCAGATCATGGTCGCGAGTTCCTTCAAGGCAAATCGCTTGAAAAACCCATCGGTGTGACTCTTTTGTATTAAGAAATAGCAAACAAGGCTGCAAAGGGGTGGGAGTCTTGCGCGTGAAAGCTGCCTCTATGCCATCGCCATCTATCAAGCCAGTTTATCCTAAAATGATTCCCTAAGTGAAACCCTTCCCCAAAGGAATCCCTCAGTGAATGAATCTTTGCGTACATCCCTGGATTACATGAATCCCCATGACAATCCCACAATGAATCCTGGAGAAAAGCCCTTAGTTAATCCTGAAGTACCCAAGCAAATCCCTGAATGACTCCCCGGAGCCCCAGGCAAACCTTCAAGTGACTTCCAAAGAAAATCACTAGGCAACCCTCGAGTTCATTTCTGAGAAAATCCTCAAGTGAATCCTTAAGCAAATCCCTAGATGGATCCTCAAGCAAACCCCTTAGCGAACCCTTACCCAAATCCCCACATGAATCCTGAAGCAAGCACATGAGTGAAACCAAGTGACTCGTTGACGTTTCTGTCGAGCTGAATCCAATCAGGTGGAAGCAAATCGCTTTCCACAGCAGTGCTAATGCTGGTCTCGTTTTCTCGCTTGATTTCGTCCTGTCAAGGGGACAGAGAAAGTAAGACCTGAAAAAAGCAATCAATGCATAATACAAAAAAAACACATATCGGTAGATACAAGACAAATGGTATTTTTCCTGACGTCAGGATGTCATAATGGAAACCCTCAAAAGAACCCATTGCAGGAATTCTTGTAACCTTCGCCCATGGACGCCAGAATTGATGTGAATGATGCATTGCCCCAAAAAATGTGGCCGGCTCCCAGCATCGCCAAAAAATGTGGTCTTACAATGCTGGACATTGGAAATCATTGCGATTGCCTTCGCAACAATCTGTTGACGTTGCCATTTCCACCTCCATAAGATTGCCTTTCTTGAATTCAAACATGCAACGATACATAAACTTATATCTTGGCACTGCTGTTCAACACCCGTTTCTGCTTTGCCTTCCGAAAGGCGTATTGCTTCCACAACTTCACCTTGGAAGGACTTGGAAGCTTCTGCTACACGGTGTGGGCAGCTTCATTGCATTGAAAGTTCCATGACTCCCACACGACATTAACAACACCACCTTCCTATTGATTTTTCAATCTGCGTACTGAGTCACATTATGGACCTGTTCCACCGACAGGACCTCCAACTGACGGGCTGCCAGGCAACCAGCATAGTGACCTCTAGTTCTGCACCACTTGCAGTGGCCGTTGCTGATGAACCAACATTTATAATTTATACGATAGGCTGCAGCGAAATGCTACATGTAAAGGAGCGATTGTTTCCTCTCTCCTCCCGGTTGATTCATCTGATTCATATCATGGCTCACTCTGGCAAGGGGCCGGTCAGCGGTCTACAACAAGCGTTTGTTCAAAGTAAACGCGTTGTCATTTCGGCAGCGACAATGGCACTGGATATTAAATCGGGTGCGCAAAAATTGGCAAGAACTTGGGAATAGGATTGCTCCGCTGCATCCCTGGTAACATTGATCACATGCAAAATTGTCATGCTTTTAATGGGCTCAACATCCATCAGAACTGACCATAATCCCCAAAAACACCGTGTTCAATTTAAAAACACACAAGCCAAAGTCCAAGAGAGCTTGAGTGCTCAAAGTCGTTCCTGAAGTTTTCACAACACTTGAATTGTGAGCAAATGAATCGTGACCAGCGACTTTGGGGGCACGCTTGACGCAGAATCTCTTGAATCTGAGAACGCACCTCGGATGCAAACTGAAAAGCAAGGGAAATCATCAATTCTAGATGATTCTAAGTAATTATAAGACTGCGACTTGCTTTTCTTTTTCCATGTGTCCGTATGCGTAAGCTTTTTTCGAGGACCTTCACCAGACCGTTCGAATCTCTGTCCCCTCGCTACTGTTGACTTTTTGGGTTCAACAGAGGTGCCTATGGCCCAATGGCTTTCAACGGCTTTCAAGGAGCGGGATCTCCACTTGCAATTGGTCGCCGGAGGCTGAGCGACCGTTGCTTTTCCATGCGCCAGGATTCCTGCGGTGCCATCTGTGCGGAGACTTGGAAGTCGGCTGTGAATTCATGTGATCACAAAGCGTCTGGAAATGTCTGGAATCAAAGTTCAAAAGCTTGGCTTCACAGTTTGGCATCTTCAGGCCACATGACCAAGTGTCAACATTCATACTATTAGGCTGTCCTAACTTGGGCAATCCTCATCAATTTGGATTGTGAATGCTAGTTCCCCCAAATGTCCAGCGAGATTGGCAGTAGCTCATGTGGCCAATCTCACAGCTGCAAAATTGCCAGATTATGCACAAACAAACGCATCTCCCTCACCTTACAGCGCTTTCCTGACGCAAGCTTTCATATCCACTGCTGTAGTCATTGCGAGCCGCCAAATTCCACGTCATGAAGAAATGAAGTGAAAATCGTGACCCTAAAGGGAAAACCCATGACTTTCAATATCTTTCAATCAATGGTTTAGACCACTCTCTGGTCAGCCTACCCACTGTAGCCATTAGGAGGCTTCATCCCCAACTCATTGCGAAAAAATCGCTGGATACACGATGCTTCACTCGAGCTTGATACGATCGTACGGCAAAGAACGGGATACTAAAAGAACTGCTGGTCAATCTCTCTTCATAGTCATAGCATCTTCTTGAAGCCTTTCGAGAAGTCAGACCCTGATGAGTACCTTAGTAGCGACCTCCAGAAGCTTTCACAATGCATCAAATAAGAAAAACATAAACCTTTGCCAAGCAAACAAGTGCCCCAGCAGTCCATCAGAGTCATCGTCGTCACATGTTCGTTCTTCGCAGCGTTAGCCAAAGTTTTCAGCCTGTCTCAGGGATTGCGACGAATGTGAAGTAAGCAGACCTAGATAGACTTAGTTTCTACAGTCCCATGCAAACTCGATCAAAATGCAGCCATCAAAGCGGCTTGATGCTGACAAAGCTCGATGCAATGTCTACTCCAGTGAATCACACACGAGGAATCAAGGAATGATCCCTTAATGGATGTCTTCTCATGGCCATCTTGACCAACAATAAGATATTCATATGTGATGGCTATGATGCATCTTCCCCTGTCCAAATAAAAGGCGCCCTCGCAATACGAGGCATCAAATAATCATGTCATATTTTCATATCCTGACTTTCCTCATCAACAGAGCCAACATCAAGGATGTTTGAATGATCAAAGGCGTTCAGAGGCGCTTAGCCGCGTTCCAGTGTATCACAGTTCGGCACCATTACGGAGAATGGAGATGCTTAACTAATTTCACTCCTTAGTTTCTCAGCATTGCTATTGCATGAGTGGATGGTGGAGATATGGATGCTGCCATCACACCATCCATTGTTGCACGCTAAGCTGACACCCGTCGGCTCTTGACTTGAGCATCCCTCGTCCCTCCAGGTTGTCACTAGCTTTTGAATTCACTATGCAAACTATGGCCACAACCTCCCCTTAATGGAAGTTAGCTACGTAAGAAATGGCGGTGTCATGCACTGTCCAAAAGATTCCAAAGGCAAACATTGAGGTTTCCTGCGTACGCTGAACCAGGCCTTTCCACTTCTTCTTTCAATTCTATGACCTGCCAGGGGTCGACCAAAGGGCCACGGCGGCAAAATTATATCAGCAAAACAACGCTTCCGCCACACATCTTCAAGAGAACTTACCAGCATGCTTCTGAGCAAATCCCTACTAAGTAGATCTAAGTACCTCTGTAGTGATAGCAATTTTCCGAATCAAGGATCGGGTGCGTGAAGTACTTCATACTTTGCCAAAACATGTCAGCATGAAACAGCAAATAATTTGACGTCTCAGCTGCCATGTAGGGCCACCACATGTTCTGACAATGGCCACCACACAGGTTGATGATGTAAATCATTTCCAAGTCCTACAGTATCTGTTAACATTTTGAACAGCAAACCTGTTTGACCTGCATGTGCTATCTGTGCCCGAGCTTGGCACTGCCTCTTGGGTCAACGACGCATTCCTCTCTGAATATTCACTCAGAAGAAGCTCTTTTTCTTGCAAGATCCTGAGTCAAAGTCCCCTGGAAAGCATGCAAAAGGCGCAGTTGATCATTGTACACAAAAAAACCAGCTTAGTAACCAATAACCACCTTCTACTAGCGGTCGAAAACAAAGGGCACTTGCACACCATTCATGCTGCGGGCAACTGTGAGGCTATTGCGACTTATCTGTTTTAGAACAGTTGCATCACCTTGGTTGGACATTGGACTGTGGATACTAGGCTGCTACTGCCAGTGCTTACAGTCATGCTTCGGAACCGCAGTTTTGCCCAGTGGACTTTTATTGGTGTGTAAGGAAAACTGATTGGAGCTGATGGAAGCCTTCTCTCCAACCACCAGTCCTTACTTTTGCAACACATATACCTTTCCAAGGGAGGTTACTGCCTAGGAAGGTACGGGGCATAGACTGAACTCGCAACCAAAACGGAGGGCTAAACAAAAGGAACTCAGCAGAGCTTCCTGCAGAGCCCCTGAGATAGCACAAACACCGGTATGCAGCAAAAGCTCTATTAAATGGTGCCCTCAGGACCAAAGATGGGTTTCTATGTTTCCATTCTGGGAGCGAACAGGCTTCAGCCAAGAATGAATGTGACGGCTATGGTGAACTCTTGGCATGACTATGGTAAACTCATTCATGACTAGATGGCTTGGCTTGCCTGTGAGATTTGTGCGAAAGCAACGGTGCATGTTCTGAGGTATATAGGGTTCAATGTTTGCGACCATCAGTCATGTACGATTGATGCTGCCAAGCATCTCGAATGAATCATAAAAGTGCGTGTGTAAATGCGCGCATGTACCGTATACAGATACAAAGACACACTGCACATGTGCATGTGTTTACCTCGAAAACTGAGATATACACATACATACACATTACATATTTGTGTGCATGTCATGAATCGCATCAGCAGTTGCAAAATTCAGAACATCTTTGGTCCAAGCTTCGGAAATACAGCCTCATTTGGTTTGAGCACTCGACGGATTGAACGCACCTTAGAAGTCTTCGCGTTCTGCTGCGTCATGGAGTCGAAATTCACGTCGTAAGGAAAACCTCACATGGCCGCAGTGATCAAATGAAGAAGGGACCATACATGACCACACTTAAGCACGTGTTCCCTTCAGGTTGCCAAATATTCTACAGCAACAGCAACAACCACAACAACGTCAACAACAACAGCGACAGCGACAGCAACAAGAACAGGAACAGGAACAGGAACAAGAACAAGAACAAGAACAAGAACAAGAACAAGAACAAGAACAACAACAACAACAACAACAACAACAACAACAACAACAACAACAACAACAAAAACAACAACAAAAGAAGACAACACATACAATACCAAGCCAGTGTTGGCCCTCCCAAAGGGTTGTGACTCATTCGTCTTTGCTTAAAACCCAAAAACAGACAGCAGGCATCAAACACGCTCCCCAACACACACAAGCTCTGGGCTTGATCATAAACTTTCCCACAAACTGCAGGTCAGAGAATAGACCCCCGATGTCTGAAGGTGTCTGAAACGCCAAGAAACCATTGGTGGTGACTCTGACGATCTGTTGGCCACCCAAATCCTTCCAATCGCAGTAGCGCTCTTCAAGTTCCTCACCAGAAATGGGGTTGCTGTTGGTTTTCCTAGACCTCGTGTAGAGTCAGTTGTTGAAACATTTACAGCAGAAGACCTGTCAGGAGTGTCACAAGTGTCACAAGTCAAACAAACAATCGTGAGAGTAGAACGCATTCGAATGAACATGAAGCGGATTGGAAACAGAAAATGAAACCTAAGCCTAATCTCAACGGTCACCAAGCTCCAGTGAGAGCAAGTCTCAACGGTATATCCAAATGCAATTTCAAACTTGTTCTCCAGCATGAACTTAATCTCAACGTACGTGCAAATGTGTCGAACACGTATCAAAAGGGTATGGCCGTTGGTCGTTTGTGGACGGAAACATTGATGCCGAGTGGGAAGTCATTCTGCCCATGCCATTGGACACTGAAAATGGGGCAGCCAGCATCTGTGGGCCTGTTGAACTTCCTGAAGGAAAGGTTGCCACTCCAAATCACCGTTCCTTGCGAAGGGCAAAATGCAGAGACAGACAGTCCCAAACAGTGAAACTTCAACTGACTTTTTGGTGGCGCAATTTTGATCCCCATGCTGGAGCGAAAATGCCAACGAGGCGTTTACAAGGGCTCATTCAAATCCATGGCGCATAGTCCGCATAGTTGCTCTTTCAATCCTTTTCATGAGACTACAGCTGTTGAACGGCAGGATGCTTTTTAGTGTTGAGAAGTATCTACACTCACCAATAGCAATAGCATACTGCTTGATGGCATTTTGCAAGGAGGACATTCCGGGACGTCATTGTCGTCGTCGTCGTCGTCGTTATCATCATCATCATCATCATCATCATCATCATCATCATCATCCCAATGGCTCGACTAGATTACAGAGTTGCAGAGATGTGCAAACTCGCTGGCTGTCACGCAAGTAGGCTGAATGTGCACAGGACCGATCGGGCTGGAGAAAGGCCTTTTATGAACAAGTATCCAGCTCTGCTTGGCAGCAAACTCCCAGCAAGAGTCGCTATGGAAGTCATCCTCTGTTGCAACCTTGAACCATTGGAATTTGTAGTGTGATGTCGAAAGGAATCGAAAAGCATAACACAAGGATTGTTGAACTTCCAGGTTCCAACAATTTCCAAAAAGTAGTGTACATGGAGACACACTGTTTGAAGGGTGAAACCGCCAAGATCGCCAAGACACCCAGGTCATGTCCGTCTGGCACGACATTTCCGTTTTGCAGCCAGACTGACTCGACTGCGATGTCTTGTGCCAGTCGAGGTGCCTCAGAAAGGCAGAACAATGAACATGTGGGGTCCCTGTCAAAATGGCGATGACTATTCTTAGATCTTGATAATATTCAACTAGGCTTGATACATTTTCCTGAAGCTCTTAGGACCCAGAGTGCATTCTTGGTATGGCCTAGTCAAGTATTCCATGGACATGTGACATGTTTACCTGGGTTCGATCACACCTGCAGCCTTCTGCTACACTTCCCCTTCTGAGCTTATGAAAGTTACAAAAATGGAGAAAATGCAGTTTGACGGCAGGGAAAAGACGTCGGCACTGCATGTTGTAGCGTGACTTTTCTGCCATGGGCGTTCAAACTGTACATCATTACTTGTGCCCTTAGAAAAAGCGCCACTGGATCAAGTCTTAACCTAATAGCAATCATGCATGAAGAATTTGGCATTGTAAAGACACCATAGGTCCAAAAACACTTCCTGCATGACTCACGGTTGTTGAATGCCGGGCCCAAAATTTGACAATATCGGACAAGCCCTGAGTCCACCCATCTGAATTTGACCCAAGACAGGCGGCTCTTTCAAAGTCTTTTTGTTGAAGCATTTCTGACAAATGCTGCATTGAAATGGGTTTCCTGAGTCCGGTGCACTGCAATCGCTGACTGGACGGTCAATGATGCTTGTTCGCAGAGACTTTCTTGATTTGGAGTCTGCTGTAGGAAAAGTTTCATGAAACTTCGTCTTGCAGAAAATTTTACATTTCAAAGGCCAAGAAGCCAGCAAAATACAACCGGATATGAAAGCACAGTCACACCATCAGACACACACACAGACACCGACACAGACACACACAAGTCAATTGGCGAACCAGCTGATTGCAGAAAGCTGCCCAGCTGACAGCAAAACGCAATGGGATTCGGGAGCGCCCCATCCATAAGGGTTTTCAAATCTAAAGACTCCAACAAATTTCCAGAACCATTGAATGTCATGTTAACATTCCAGCATGTGCGTGGGCCACCGCGGCCACCGCCAGAATGCCAAACAAAGAAGCACGCAGACAGGCCTACAGACATACAAACACACACACACACACAGCATGTCACCCTGGAAAAACCTTTTTTGTCCCTTTGGCACTGAATTGCAACACACGCGTCAAATAGGCGACAGCCCCAAATTGCAAACACATGCCAGGTATTTTCACATGATAGTGCAAAAATGTGCCAAACAACTGAGAAAACTGGCTGCTGTAGAGAGATGGAGATTCAAGGAGTCAAGTTTAACCCATGTCCTGTTGACATCCTCAAATGCCTCACGCCAGGCGAGGGTCCGGCTCCACCTTTTGATTTCTTCACAACTTTTGTTTTCAGCTCTCTGCCCAGTCTATCACCTGAGATTCCGGTTTTTTAGGACAAACAGCACAGCCATCACATGATCCAAGATGACAAGTCCGCAGCCCAATAAGCTTGATAATCTATAATATATGCCAAGTTGCAGTCCAGGGCCAATCTGAAAACATTGGGACCGGACTTCATGTACCAACCCCAAGCGTTGAAGCAACCTTTGCAGTACAGTTTATCCGCGCAGGCAGCAACTGAAGGTACAGCTTGGCCCAGTTTGCCCCCGGGGCCAGGCCAAGTGCAGATCCAGTCCATCGTGGGTTCCTGGACGCGGACCAAAAATCTCAGTGATTTCACCCCAAAACTAGGAACCAATTCGCCCCCGAAACATGTCGCGTTTCTTGGGCGCATTAACATATTCCAGTGGCTTCAGGCTGTGGTTTGTATTGGATCCCTGTGTCTTTGCCTTTCGAACAATTTTCACCATGGTCGTCAATGATAATGAATTGACAAAATACGTCTTTTGGATCCGAAATAAGTGAAGAAACGGTTAACTTCCCCGTCATGGAGCTGAACGTTTCTCCCAAAGTACGCCAGTTTCTGAAACGCATATTTCCACACAATGTTGGAACTCCAATTCGAAACAATCATTGCCAAGCACCAAGTTTTGTTGTCCGCAAACGATCGAAGCTTTTGCTAGAATCCACTAGCTCAATGACGGATGTTTTGAAGCTGAAGGTCCAACAAAGAGTTTAAAACTACTTGAGGTAGGCATTTTTCATTTCCAGATGTTTTCATCTCATGTCAGCCAAGGTTCATCCCATTTCATGAGACTCTCGGATTGACCTGCGGGCCCCGCTCCGCGTGCTTCGATCCAAGACCAATCCCCACCTGCAGGAAGCACGCCGAAACCATAAATCGCCGAACAGGTCCTTCAAAACTCCCATCGACATCACATGAGATGTTTGAAGAAAACACGCTTCAGAAGTGAAACACAATGAGTTCAGACTGAACGGGTCCACCAGGATGTCAGGGATGCAACTTGAAAATGAGAAGATTGGATGGTTTGGTTTTCCCGATCCTAGCCCAAAATTCACTGCAAAGTCTGTCCAGCATCACAAACTCCTATTGCCGCACTTTGACAGCGTCGAGATCTGTTTTGCTTTGAACATCTGTGAAACGTGTTTGATTTTGTCAAATCTGTGAGTCTCTTCGTGGCAACAAACGCTCAGAACTTTGATCAAAGGCACGGGCATAGGGCTTGTTGTCCCACAATACCATGGACACATCGTGCTCCATGGCCCGGTCACACCTACAGCATTTGTAGAGCGCAGGGTCAAACGACGAAGCTGCAGCAGCCATTGCGGAGGATAAAGTGCTATGGTTTTCAATTGCAAACTAATGTATATACAATATAGATCAATATAGATTCAATCAAGTGGTATACTACAAAATTGTGCATATCGTATACAGTTGCAGCAGGCTCTGGACATATCTTGAATAGACTCGACAATGTCAACATATTGTCAATGCATCACTTTGGTGAGGTGGTAAGCTAGGGCCTGCTTCGGCATGATTTGAATTTCTCTTTAATTGCTCAGGAAGATGCATGGTTGGCCCATTGATAGCCTAATACCGAGCCGCTAGCCTCTAACCAAGCTGGAGCAAGGTCAGGATGGCGGTGGCAAGAGACACTTGGCAGAATTGGGCACTGGGCACATCTTCCACTTGCACGGCACTAAAACAGACTGTAACAATCCTGCTGTGAGAGAATTATGCAATTTGGAGAATATTCACGCCCGCCACATCAGCGTCAAATATGGTTGGCTGGACTGCCAGCTAGGAAGAGCTCGAAATGGTCCCTCAAGACCTCAAAGCGGACTGATTTATCGAACTTTTGAAGATGTGGGAACTGGAAAGATCTATTATACTCCAGTGAAAACGAGAATTGCAGGAATCAGAAATCTGGCGAACTGTACGTTGCCTGAAGCAACTGACGAAAATACAGTAAGATCAAATTCTACAGCCAATATGTTTGGCCTCTTAGGCAAACAAAATCTCCAAGAAGCGCTTGTCATGCTCCAAACATTGAAGGCAAAAACTGACTTTACAGACTTCCAGAGGGGTTATGTTCTGGAAGGAGACCTGCCGGTCCAACAAAAATGAGATCCAACTTGCTGTTTTTGGGTTTCGGTTTGTTTGGTCCTGGCATGTCACCACCCTGAAGCGAATCTCTTTTCCTCCGTGGACCCCGCGCTTGCTTAGAAGTGCCTGTCAGAGGTCTCTGCACTAAAACGGAGCAGAACTGGAGCACTTGATTGGCAACTTGCCAATTCTCAGGCATCATCTTTGCTTGAGAAGTGCTGTCTAGCGCAACAAGATTCGAATCGTGGCGGTGGCGACTTGCCCACCAAACATGCGGAAACTAATTGCTTTCAGATCCGCTGGCCTCCAGTCCAGTGCCCATCCTGGCTATTGCAAGAGTTGGGATTCCCCACCCAGCAGCCTAGGTTTTCATCATATTGCCAGGTGGAACACTGGTCTTGGCCCATCTTGCAGCAAGCATCCTTGCAGCTGTCCGCATCTTTCACTGTGCCCAATTTGAACAAACCCAAGCATTGTGTTGTTTGGTCCTTCCGAGCGCAGGAAGTCAACCCATCGTACTCCCTGGCCACACCATCTGCTCGTCTTTTCTCATTCTCAGCAGTCTGTGCCATGACATCCAACTGCCCTTTTAGGCCGAGACTTTTTCTCTTTGTCAAACTTCTTCGTCATGACATCCAACTGCTCTTGCACTTCAAGATTCTTCTGGGTCGTTTCATCAGCCTGCCTCTTCTCTTTGTCAAACTTCTTTGTCATGACATCCAACTGCCCTTGTAGGTCAAGACTCTTCTGGGCCATTTCATCGGCCTGCCTTTTCTCCTTCTCGAATTTCTCTGTCATCACACGCAACCGCCTCTGGGAAACATTGATTGTGTGAGCCTTGTTCGTCATGTCATCAGCGTCCTTCTGTACCCTCTGGCTCAACTCCTCCTCCATCGCATGCAATCGCATCGCAGCATGTTAGTAACACATGGCATGTTTTGCATTGTTTTGCTGGATTTTGGAGGTCCCCCAATGTCGGGATATTCTCATGTCCCTTCAACATCAAGAGGAATTGGCTACGGGTAATCAGTCAGAGATAAGAAGGACATTTGCCTGGCAGCAGAAGTCTGAGAGCTGTGCAAGAACCGAGGGAGTGACTCAAGTCACCAACCTTTCTGCCATGGCACAAGCCTTTCCCGGAAAACATGTTCCAAAAAAGTCAACGGAGTCGCGGCTGCGCAAATTTCGGGATAGACGCAGGCAATGCCAAGGAAGTTGCATCTAATTCTTGTGGGAATTTCACAAGACCTTTAGTGCATGGAAATGCGACATGTGAGTTGTGTGAAGCCTATTGAAGCCTATTGAAGCCTATTGAAGCGTTGTGTGCCTGTTGCCTTGGGATCGAAACTGCAATGACCCCAAACGGATCGGCACTGCTCGGGGTTGACCCGAACAGAAACCAATGTCACGAGATGTCACGAGATATGTCCGACATGTCCAAAAGCTGGACCTTGAGTGCTGGATCGATTCATCCTGGCAATGTTGGTCAAAAATCGCAACAAGCTGCCGCGCCGCAGAGCCGAAGGTGTACTCCAATCACTCGATAGTATGCAGTATTGAAAGCCCATGTCTTGACATCTCGAAAGCCCGGATTCTGGATGCCATCCTCTGAAAGCCCGAAATCTCTCTACAAGTTGTGTTGAAGAACAAGTGCCACGCCTCCAGCGCTGACTTCTGCGGGCCCCTGGTGCATCTTGGCCTCCAACTCCTGTGTGGCGAATGCGATGGAAGAGGCCTTGGGGATTCCTGATGACAGCATCGCATTGGACAGCTAAAGGCTAATTCCAATGACCGTAGCAAGGTAATTAGCTATTTGCTACGTGATTTTTTTGTGCCCAGCTGATGGCCTGAATCCGTCAGCTTGCTGGCAATGCCACTTTTGAAGAAAATCTCTGCGATAGATCATGAAAAATCTCACGTCTTCTCTTACATGGGTGTGTCCTGGAAATAAACACCCAAGATGCGTGGGCCCGACTACAACATGAATGGCGTTTGACTCCGACCACTAGTCATAAATTCCGAAGGTGCTGAGCACTTTGGTTGAATACCCAAAAGAGCAGATGCCTGGTGGCTAACTGGCAACTGGTTCTCTGGATTTTTAAGGTTGCTACCCGTTGTAACAACCACTCTTAGAATCTACGCAAAAACACCAGGCTTGCATTTACCAGTCGCTTTGCAGGCTTGCCTCTGTCCGGAGGCACTAATCTAGTCAGAACCATCTCGGGGAAAAAAATGATACATCCCCATGGGAAAAGCTCGTGATGTACCATCCACTGGCGCATTTTACAAATATCCGATCTAGATGAATGATTTACAGTATTGTTACTAATTAACCAACTTGAAAAAGGTGATTTGGGTTGGTTACCCTCACTACCCATCAGTCTTGGCGGCGTTGGTGTGAAGATTTTCTTGTTCATCATCTCCTGCTGCAGCCTCAACGCCAGCATCTCAGGCGAATCCGGAGCCGCAGCTGCAGCACCAGCAGCACGAAGGGCCAGCGCCAGCCCACCAGGGCCATGTGGTGCTTTCATGCTGGTAGCTAGTGCCCCGATCAGCAACTTCTCTTCCGGCCTGTCCGATCAAGTGATCATGTCAAATAGCATCAACAAAATCTCACTCTGACCAATCAAAGATGCGCTGCTGCTGCCTATCATGGTTGATGTGCGACAAGGGTCAGAGTCCAGAGTGAAACCAATCTCCAAAGAGATCCCCATCCACGGCCAGGCACATGCGAAGCGCTCTGCAGGACATTCATCTGCGGCTGAGCAAAGGGCAAGGCCAATCACCAACGCCATCCCCAAGGTGATGGCCACGTAGAGCCACAGGTTGTCCACAGCCACCACCTGAGATTTTGACTGCCAAACTGCCATGGACTCATCTACTAGGTTGATGTCTTGAATAGCAATGATGTGGAACAAGTTAATCAGAGCTCTTGTCAGGCGTCAGAACAGACACGAGCTCCTTCAGAAACAAACACGAAAAGGGTTAAGCTGAAACAAAACTCTTAGGGCCCCATATGTCTGTCCACCCTTGCCGTAAAACTCTCCAAGGCACTGAGACCAAGGCCGCTGCAGCCACCTTGGTGCACACCTCAGCAATTTTGTTCGATAAATTTCCGTGATGATTCATGTCTTCCACAGCTCACTGGTTCCTGGACCCGACAAATGCCCTAGAAAGTTCCCGCAGCGAAGTTGCCGATACCAGTACCGAAAAAATACTTGAAGATAGGTCAAATTGCGGGTGTCCTGGGACTATCAAACACATATACACAGATATTATCCTGGTTGCACCATTCATAAACCCACAAGTTTAATCGTGTTTGGTGATAAAATGCGCTAAACCGTCTGCTTGGGGCCAATAGTTGTAATTTTGACCCGGACAAATATTGGAGTGTTTCAGTTTCGACCCAGACCCAAATGCCTGTGTCATTCCAAAGGGCCTTGGGACTGACGCGGTCCGCCAAGGCCCGAACGGCCGACTGCCACGGACGCAAGGCACCGACTGGACCTTTCGAGGAAATGGCGCTGATCTGAGTCATCTGATTGTGGTCAATTTCTGACTAACTTTTAAAATCGCGCGGGGAATTGGCAACCAATAGCAGCTATCACACTATTGGCTGTAGTCAATATGATTCACCAGAAAAGAATATATCATGAACAATTGGCAACCAAACGCCAACCACTAGCAATTACCACATGTGGTTCACACTAGAAGCCAAGGTAAGAAAACACCATGATTCAAATATATGATTTGCGTTGACATGCCAAACAGGTCGCATCCGAAAATGCCTAGCCCATCAAACTCGAAGCTCGTGGCTGTCGTGGCTGTCTGCGGTGTTCATGCAACAGGCAAAGGCTTGACCAATGGCCTGGTGTTGAAGGTGTTGAAGGTTTTGGGGGTTCGGAAATGAATTTTGATCTGAACAAATGTTCTTTGAACAAAATAGAAACATGATTGAAGCAATTGAAACATGCTGAGGAAGCCAAAAAATACTGCAAACAATGCCTGAAAAACTCAAACAATGACTCACAACTATTGAATACATGATCATATCAAGTCATGAAAAACCAAGACAAACCTCGAAGATTCCGCACACTTGTTCTTGGGTCTTCTTTGCCTCTCGTCCAGCTTTAAAGTGCCAGTTCCAATCAAACCATCTGTGACCGTCTCTGGCTTGACAGCTCCAAACCAATTACATTGACATCGAAAAACGATCCACACTGGTCATTGGGTGACAGAATCAAGTTTGCTGAATTTCTGCCTCTGCGTTGATGTAGGTCGCCGCGCGCAAAGTCTGCTGGTACAAATTTTCTTCGGCGTTCAAGTAGTGCATGTCAAGCTCTTCCTCCAAGCGGGTGTTCAAAGCGTGCTTGACCGTGTCAAAATGAACGCATATGAACGCCATCAAAATCCCAACAATGCAACAAATTTGAGCTTGACATCGCCATCAACCAAATGACTGCGGCCGTCGCAAAAAACATAGACATAGGCACACGCTCGCCTCAGTGAGCGAAATGTCCCAATCTCGGGGGCCAGTCATGACCGAATCCATAAACGGGAAAAGGTTAGCCGTCAGGCGCAGCCCTGACAGAAAGGCCATGGCAAATACGCTGGCTGTGCACACGTGACTGGACAAAGCTGAAAACGGCTTGATTAAATTGGTGGATACACAACCTGCTTCGACCATGGCAAGCCTGTCAATTCAAAACTCGGTTCAAATCTGACTGCACAAAGCGCAGGAAGAGCATGTTTGACTCTCATCGAATGCATCGCCGGGGGGGCTTTGCCCTTCTACAATAAGCATATGGTGCACACATGGCACATGGGCCACAGGAAATGTCGCAACCATCAAATCAGCGAGAAGAAACTTCCTGCAATTCCGTTTGTTTGTCAGGCCAAAGTCTGCTTTTGACACAAGAAGAAAGTCTCAAAACTGCTCCCCGCCCAAGTCTCCTCCGTTTCTAGCAGCGTGTGACTTGGCCGGCTCACCTTGGTCGACTCCGCTGCATGGCATGCCAATATTTGGTCAAAAAAACAAGGTGTCTGCCACAAATGAATCTCAAAACAACCAGTGTGAATACCTTGCATTCCTTGGGGGAAGGCTTTGGACCAATACATCTTGGCGAACAAAGCCAACAGCGACATGTTGAAAGCAAAGTTGGCCTCAGGCAAGAAGGATGTCAGCAGCCGGGCAGAAACAATGACAAAACATAAAACATGTGCAAAGATTCAAGGCAACTATACATTGTATGAATCCAGTTGTCATCTAGAATCTAGAATCTACATTGAAGGTCACCAACAAGGCAGCAAGTGAGTTCAGGAGGCCACAAACATCACAGTTTGCCCTGCGCAGCGGTCTCCCAATGGGTCCTCCTGCAGAACTGAATAGAAGGCAGCGCACCAGCTAGAAATCAATTTATTAACCAAGACCAAGTAGTCGAAGCCACAACTTGAAAACCTTAGCCGCTAGCCACAAAAAACGATCCACCATTTCCAGCAAAGCGGCGTAGATTTTGGGTAGTACCGCGGCAGCGAATGGGATGCTGGCGCAAAATTGCAGCATCTGAAGCCGCGTGATCCAAGCCCCTTGCCTGCCTCAAGCCAAACTGACCAGCTCTCTCCCAGGCGCGGTGCCAAAACCAACACGGTTCTCTGCTGTCTGAGCTCTGCTCATTGGGATGCGCATCGCCTGCCATGAGCTTGCCGTCTCTTGCAAAACTGACCAAGGAGTTTGAACTTAAATTGAACCCATTGAACCATGGCATATTAATGTCCCAGATTCACAAAGGCTCAGACCTGAAAACCATAATAGGCGTACATAGCAACGTGTACTCCAGCGTTCAACACCAATCCTGGCAACAGGCACAAACACGGGATTCTCCAAACCATTTGCTGGTCATCTGGCCTACATGCTGAAGCGTCATCTTGTAGTAGAGCCATGCCCATATAAGCACCTAGTGCTGCAGCAAACTCAAGACACCAAGTGGCGCAGATTCCACTAGTCCCGCTATAAGGACTCCGATCTTGACAAGGCCAACGTATGAGGTGCAGAAAGGCCACAGGAACCACCGCGTGGTGGTATACGTGTAACCCTTTGTGTGGGAACCTGCACGCCAAACCGGGACAAATGAGCCAAAGCATCCAAGGCTTTGAAACGGCACCACAAACGCACTTTGCCTGGAAGCTTTGAGGATCACCAAGACCGTGTCAAACATCTCATAGTACTTGCTGATCTGAGTTGCTTTGCATCTGGTCGCTTGCTGCTTGATGTTGGTCCATTGTCAAATGGCATCATAAGGCTCTGGCATAAAATGCGTATGACCAAAAATACAATGGGCCTTGGAATGCAGGAAGGGCAACTGAGGTGCAACCACGCCCGACTGGCGTGGCAATCCTCTTGCGCAAAAAATGGAAACGTTCCTTCAAATCACCTACAAGGAAAACACGCACAAGGCGGGTGGCGCAAGTTTCCAGCAGCAAGGAATCTCAATTACACTATAGGATCCAAAGACAAGGTTTGCCTCAACTGTGGCCACCACTTCTCAGCTCTTCAATTCTTCTCGCAGTTCTTCCCAACTTCTCTGGTTTTTTTTCATCTCTCTCCACCTCACCTAACTCTTTTCACTTTTCACCTCTTGCTGACAGTTTGTCAGACATTTTATCTGGCAGTCTATCTGATATTTGTTTGTGACCTTCGTTCTGACATTCTATCTCGCACTGGCATTCTATCTGACATATATGTCGGCCTTGATTCTGAGATTGTATCTTGTATTGACCTTCTTCCTGGCTTTTCATCTGGCATTTAGCCTGGCATTCTGTCTGACATATGTTTTGACTTTCTTTCTGACATTTGTCTGGCATTCTGTTTGGCATTTTATCTGGCAAACATGCTGACCTCATTTTTTATTTGGCATTCTGTTGGCATTCTTTTTGTATCTGGCATAGCGTTCCGGTCCGGCAGGGCCCCGAGAGCGAACTCGCCATAGGGTCCAGGTCCAGCGAACTGGCAAGCTGGCGAAGACATGCTGGCGAGCGAGTGCGTGTGGCGTGGCATGTGTGGGCGCGTGCGTGTGGGCGTGTTGGCGCCTGCCTGTGGAATGCATTTTAAAATCTAGAGACCCTCACCTGGCAGATGGGGAAAAACTGCATCAAGCGCACAAAAGTGGACCAATCATCTGAGCAGCAGGAAAGCTCCGTGAATGCACGCGCATGAAATCGATGACATGACAACGAAGACAACCTGCCCGGGCATGTGTTAGACCCATGACGCGCGCACTGTGTGATGAGCGGTAACACCTGCGACTGTGCGTGTGGATTCTTAGGCCTAAGCCGCAAGCCATTGTAAAGGGGACTGCGAATGACATGTTTTTTTGAATCAACCGTTTCAACTTCGTCACTCAAACTTAATGAGGCCATGTTTGATTCGAGTGCTGCCCCGTTCGTCCAATTGCCATTGAGCAAACCGCCCTGGGCTGGAGTTGAAGGATCTTCGCACAACTTCAAGGCTTGCAAAGACCAACATCAGAAACAGGGAAGACAAAAACTTGACAGCTGGGCCGCTGGACACCCTGAGATTGCTGCATCCACGCTGCGCCGTCTTTGCGCAGCCGACGGTAAATTTCAATCAAGGCGCCCACACAAAGAACAAGGGACGCCATGCCTCAAGGGAGCCAGCTTTGCTTCATGAAGTGGGCGCCGCAATGCCAGCTGCACTTCGTTGAGGTTGGAACTCAAAAAAAAGTTGTGGGCAACCAGGACACCATTCACTGCAAACCCATCTTTTGGAACCTGTCAGGCTAGGACGAGGCATGACGACTGAGCAGCAGCAACTGCTCGTTTCGCTTCTTGGCTCGAAACTTGCAATCCAACAGCTGCGCACTATTAGGGCGAAGGACATCCAAATTGTGGAAGAAGCTGTGGCGTCGGCTCTAAGTCTATGACAAATTTTGGAAGAACCAAGGCCATCAGCAAATAGAACAGGCCTTGCCAGCTACAGCGCGTGCACAATGTTTTGTCATGTCGTCCTCCATGGAGGCACTTGCCCACGGCACAATGATGCGCAATCAGCATCCCTGCGCGCCTGCAATTACAGGAGCCGCCGGCGATGAAAGAGGCACGGACTCGTCAAAGGTGAATTCACAATAAAAAGCCATGCTTCGGGACCTCAATGTCAAGGCAAGGCGTGCAAGCGGTGGGGCAGACAGGATAGATTGGATAGACCAAATTTCCCAGGCTTGAGTTATCTCCGTCCTGCGTTGCACCAAAACACATTTTTCTCCAATTTGTCGAAGGAAGTTTAGAAGTCTATACTTCCGTGTTACGGAGCAATTCATTGTCATTTCAATTCACTGTCATTTCAATTCACTGTCATTTCAATTCACTGTNAGTTTAGAAGTCTATACTTCCGTGTTACGGAGCAATTCATTGTCATTTCAATTCACTGTCATTTCAATTCACTGTCATTTCAATTCACTGTCATTTCAACTCACTGTCATTTCAATTCAGTGTCATTTCAGTTCAGTGTCATTTCAATTCACTGTCATTTCAATTCATTGTCATTTCAAGTCATTGTCATTTCAATTCACCGTCATTTCAATTCATTGTCATTTCAATTCACTGTCATTTCAATTCACTGTCATTGCANTCAATTCATTGTCATTTCAAGTCATTGTCATTTCAATTCACCGTCATTTCAATTCATTGTCATTTCAATTCACTGTCATTTCAATTCACTGTCATTGCAATTCACTGTCATTTCAATTCACTGTCATTTCAATTCATTGTCATTTCAATTCACTCAATTCATTGTCATTTCAATTCACTGTCATTGCAATTCACTGTCATTGCAATTCAATGTCATTGCAANGTCATTTCAATTCATTGTCATTTCAATTCACTCAATTCATTGTCATTTCAATTCACTGTCATTGCAATTCACTGTCATTGCAATTCAATGTCATTGCAATTCACTGTCATTGCAATTCAGTGTCATTTCAATTCAGTGTCATTTCAATTCACTGTCATTTCAATTCACTGTCATTTCAACTCACTGTCATTTCAATTCATTGTCATTGTCATTTCAATTCACTGTCATGTCAATTCATTGTCATTTCAAGTCATTGTCATTTCAATTCACCGTCATTTCAATTCATTGTCATTTCAATTCACTGTCATTTCAATTCACTGTCATTGCANGTCATTTCAATTCATTGTCATTTCAATTCACTCAATTCATTGTCATTTCAATTCACTGTCATTGCAATTCACTGTCATTGCAATTCAATGTCATTGCAACTCACTGTCATTGCAATTCACTGTCATTTCAACTCACTGTCATTGCAATTCACTGTCATTTCAATTCACTGTCATTTCAATTCACTGTCATTGCAACTCACTGTCATTTCAATTCACTGTGATTTCAATTCACTGTCATCTCAATTCACTGNATTTCAATTCACTGTCATTTCAATTCACTGTCATTGCAACTCACTGTCATTTCAATTCACTGTGATTTCAATTCACTGTCATCTCAATTCACTGTCATTTCAATTCACTGTCATTGCCATGCAGTCACTGTCATTGCAATTCACTGTCGTTTCAATTCACTGTCATTGCAATTCACTGTCATTGCCAGTCAATGTCATTGCAATTCACTGTCATTGCAACTCATTGTCGTTGCAATTCACTGTCATTTCAATTCACTGTCATTGCCAGTCAATGTCATTGCAATTCATTGTCATTTCAATTCACTGTCATTTCAATTCACTGTCATTGCAATTCACTGTCATTGCAACTCACTGTCATTTCAATTCACTGTCATTGCAACTCACTGTCATTTCAATTCACTGTGATTTCAATTCGCTGTCATTTCAATTCACTGTCATTTCAATTCACTGTCATTGCAACTCACTGTCATTTCAATTCACTGTGATTTCAATTCACTGTCATCTCAATTCACTGNATTTCAATTCACTGTCATTTCAATTCACTGTCATTGCAACTCACTGTCATTTCAATTCACTGTGATTTCAATTCACTGTCATCTCAATTCACTGTCATTGCCAGTCAATGTCATTGCAATTCACTGTCATTGCAACTCACTGTCATTGCAATTCACTGTCATTTCAATTCACTGTCATTGCCAGTCAATGTCATTGCAATTCATTGTCATTTCAATTCACCGTCATTTCAATTCATTGTCATTTCAATTCATTGTCATTGCAATTCACTGTCATTTCAATTCACTGTCATTTCAATTCACTGTCATTGCCAGTCAATGTCATTGCAATTCACTGTCATTGCAATTCNTGTTTTTGAAGGAAGTCTCGCACGAAATGCGTTTTTGAAAGTTAGCGGATGCACGAAATGCTGTGTTTTGCAATACAAAACGTGCCTCGGAAGACGGATGGGGAAGGTCTGCCGCGCGACGGGTGCGAGACGGTCTCGGGTCTGCTCGGATCATTCTCGGATCGGCCCCGCAAGCAAAATGAGACTTCAGGCTTGCTTTTGACAACTTCAAGCTGTCGGATTTGAAGGAAGTCTCGCACGAAAGCTTCGTTTTCACATCTTCAACTTTCAGTGTTTGAAAGAAGTCTCGCACGAAAGCTTCGTTTTCACATCTTCAACTTTCAGTTTTTGAAGGAAGTCTCGCACAAAAGCTTCGTTTTCACATCTTCAGCTGTCAGTTTTTGAGGGACGTCTCGCACGAAAGCTTTGTTTTCACATCTTCAGCTTTCAGTTTTTGAAGGAAGTCTCGCACGCAAGCTTCGTTTTCACATCTTCAACTTGGAGTTTTTGAAGGAAGTCTCGCACGAAAGCTTCGTTTTCGCAACTTCAACTTTCTGTTTTTGAAGGAAGTCTCGCACGAAATGCGTTTTTGAAAGTTAGCGGATGCACGAAATGCTGTGTTTTGCAATACAAAACGTGC